>JAQLOL010014734.1:0-10480 GCA_029783665.1 Naso thynnoides
GTAGGATTATTAGAGGGTTGTGTACAGCCCCTACTTTAAAGTAGATGTAATGGTTCAAAATCATGTTAACATGCATCCTATTTTTGTCTTTTTTTTGCTGTCCCCTCTTGCTTTCAGCACCTCCAGCTCAAAATTTCTTCCCTGAAATCGACATTATGTTCTGAGCAAAGCTGTTCAGATGGTCATCCTGCGTTGAACTCCTCACAGTTTAGCAGGCACAGCTAACATTACGTCTGCCTCAGTAGCCCTTCGATAAACACTGAAGCCATGTTAGCGTGCTTTTAGTGGATAGTAACTGGTTAACTGGCAGCTATCCAGGGACCTAGCAAGCAGTTTAGCTACAGTCTAAGTCTGAGTCTGGAGACAGCAGCTCTGGCTCAGCAGTTTGCAACGTTGGTCCCCCAACTTGAACCTGACAACAATGCTTCCCTTAAATGTTCTTTTGCAAAGAGACGTGTCCTCTGCTTGTCCTGAACAGGTCCTAAATCACAACGCCAGTCCTTGCTTGTTTAATGAATGAAGTGAAACACGGGCTGAAGCGGCTGCACTGTGATCTGCAGGCTTTAAGGCTCCTACGCAACAAACTAACGACGAAGAACAAGCTGTGACAAGGGCCGAGCCTCGTGTTACTGTCGGGCCGAAAACCTGCACCGCAGACCACAAGACGACAGCTGGAGACCGACAGGCCCGTCCGACAGGCCGTCCGACAGGCCGTCCGACAGGCCGTCCGACAGGCCGTCCGACAGGCCGTCCGTGCTGCGCCTGCGCCGAGACGAATGCCTCTGCACAGATACACAAACTGTTTTTATGATGAGACAGCAGTTTTTGAATCCACTCTCACTAATACAGACATTTCTAACTGACAACATGTCTGACAATGAGCTACAAACGGCAAAAGTGAAGAGGCAAAGTGGAAAATAAGAGAGAGCCGCGCTTAATGTGTGTAACCATGGAAACTACAGCATCAGGCTCAGGAGGCGCTGCTTCTCTGTTTCCAGGTCTTCTTTCATGCGCCGCTTCGCTTTCCTGCACAGCCAATCAGGGCGATTCTCTCACCAGTGGCTGCCGATTTTACATGTTGAATCGACGTCAAAGCCTTCAACCAGCTCGGACGCTGCTGTTCTCACCACACCCACGACCGACGCCGACTCCCTGACAGCCCTGACAAGCCCCGCCCCCCAACCGGAGGCCCAGTGAGCCTTCATTATCTTCATAAGTTCAATCTGTTTTCAGTGCTGAGTCGCTCGATGAGTTGGAAGCTCCGACAGCTTGACGGACGTCAGTAAGGGGTCTGTTACCCGTTTCCCATCACAGAGTTGCTGTCTGTGGACGGCGCCTGTGCTCAGTGTGCTCAGAACGTGTCCCTGAACACCTGCGCAGGTGGTGGATCAGATCACAATCCATTCTGAATGCGTTTAGACCTGTACTTTCTTTGATAAGTGCTATCTGATTGCAATCCGAACACAAACCCACACGTCACTGCCAGGAGATCCATCATGCAGAGAGGAGGTGTAAGTGAGGAGAGCAGCCCTGTGACGTGCAAATGCACACACTGCTGTTAGCTGCTCAGAAGAGAGGAAATGTGACGGGTCTTTGACTGACAGTGAAAAGAAAAGAAAGTTCCAGGATGGAAAGGGTTGGTCACTCTTACCTATGTCTGAAATCTTTGTTTCTTTAGGACAGTGCAGACGCAGCAAAGAAGACAAAGACGGAACAAGAGTTAGTGGACAGACTGATGAAGAAAATCAGGCTTCACAGAAGTCAGTAGAAAAAAAATTCAGATGGTTGACAAGGTTTTTTTAAAATCATTATTATTTAGTCTATTCTGATTCCCACCACATCAATATTTGTATATTTTCTTCAAAAATGTTTTACGATAAATTATTTTTTGGTGCCACATTTGTTGGAATCTCCAAATGTAAAGTGAGAGTGCTCTGGTATCTCTTAGCATGTTGGCTAAAGAGTGTGTCCTGCAGTGATAAAGCACCCTAACCCTAACCCTAACCCTCTGACCCTTCTGTTCCTTCCCTGTTCTTTAAGCACGCTTAGAAGTCTTTCAAGAGTTGAACAGCTGATTGAGTCTCAGGTCATGTGTTTGCTCAGTGCAGCAGACAAATCTGCACAGAGGGACTTTTGATAAACCTGTGGTTCTCTGGGAGCTTTTTGTCTCACTTCTCTTCTGCTCTGTGGATCAGGTTCAGATCTACGGGGGGTGTTCTCG
This sequence comes from Naso thynnoides, assembly GCA_029783665.1. Classification (NCBI taxonomy): domain Eukaryota; kingdom Metazoa; phylum Chordata; class Actinopteri; order Acanthuriformes; family Acanthuridae; genus Naso; species Naso thynnoides. The sequence goes on from JAQLOL010014734.1 coordinate 2,222, forward strand.
GCGGCGTCCCCTCTTACCTCAGCTCCATGACACTGGTGACATTTCCAGAGGGGAAGATCCTCCTGATGTAGTTGAAGTCTCCAACAAAGATGCTGCCGTCTGCTCCACAGGCCAGAGCCAGAGGCGCCAGCAGCTTGTTGCCCTCCGCTTGCCCGTTACAGCTGGGACAGGAGATGCTGCGCCGACGACCGTTTCCTGAGAAAGGATGTCAAAAACACGGAACAGCTGACTGCAGCAGTTTGGTTGTGCTTTCACACATCAGGTAGGAGCTCACTCTGTATGACTGTCAGGCAGCGGGGCACTGACAGAAGGTTCGCCACTGCAACCCAGAGAGCACACACACGCCTCACTGACGTCGGCCCGATACACACAGTTACGACGTCAAGATGCAGCACGGAGAGCGTTTGCTACATAGCAACATGTCGCCCATCAGCATTAGAGGGCAATGTCGAGACTTTTACCAACTTCACTGGTCCGGTCGAAAAGTGGCCCTGATGAACGGTGTTAAAGAAGACTGAATACATGTGACACTGATGCATTCGTCATCTTCGCTTTGGGATGATGTCTACATCACACCGTCTGACAAGAAAAGGTCGGTTTCTGGGTTAACGTTGACTTGAGGATTAAAAAAATAACAGTTTTTTTTGTTTGCTAGTGTCTGACCCAAGGCTGAGTGAGAAGACACGTTAGATGAGCTGGTTAGTGCGGCCAGATGTGCCGTCATCAGGCCGACGTCGCTGACACGTACGTGTGCTGTGCGGGCTGGGCGCGTGGTTCAGGTCCCTCCAGGCACATTTTTGTCCTGCATGAACTTTTACAGGTGTTACGGCCAACAAGTGAAGCAAAAGATGAGGGGACAGGACAAAATGTGTCTGAAGCACAGAGCAGTGCCCAGCGCTGAAGCGAGCGCCATGCCACCATGTTGTCCCATCTGATGGTGATCATTTTCTTTTCACAGAAACAAGTGCACTTACCAACAAAAGGTGAATATGTGCTTACCCATGATGCTGCTGATGACAGGGGGCTGCTGGGAGATGAAAATGTTCTCGCCGTTGCCCTTGTACAGTATACCTGTTGGACAGAATATGTAAATGAGGGACAGATGCTCAGAGACAGCACAAAAACAGTTATTTTATGGTTGTTGTGCATTAATGACTGAGTCACATCTGAAGTATTAACACAGCTGAAGTACTACCGTGCAGTACAAAGTACTGTCCTTTGTATGAAAATACGTGCCGCACATTTCACAGGCGAGAGCGGACAAACTCCAGCCAGACTCTGCGCTCAGCTCAGGCCGTGTTTGAACCCTGTGCTGCTCGTTTCAGCGTGAACAGTCGTGTCATCGCACAAGAGAAAGCAAAGCCTGTTTGAAACTGCACTGCTTCTCCAGCGCTGTGGCTCAGTGGTTAGCACTGTCGCCTCATGGCAAGAAGGTTCTGGGTTTGAATCCACATCAAACACACGCATGTTTGCTTTTATACAAATGGAATAAATACAAACACACTCACTCACACACAGAGACAGAGACAGAGAAAGACAGGCGCACAGACAGACAGACAGAGACAGAGAGACACACACACACACGGAGACACACACACACACACACAGAGACACACACACACACACACACAGACACACAGACACACACACACACACACAGAGACAGAGACAGAGAAAGACAGGCGCACAGACAGACAGACACACACACACACACACACACACACAGACACACACACACAGAGACACACACGGAGACACACACAGACACACACACACACACACACACTGTTGCTAACACTTCTGTGTGAAAAACACAACTAAGATAATTTTGTGTAATAATACTGTATAAAATACAATTATACACTTTAAGGTAATTATGGTTCAGACCCCACAGCACTGGGGGTGTGTGTGTGTGTGTGTGTGTGTGTGTGTGTGGGGGGGGGTAAATTCATTTTCAGTTAATAGCTTTTCCATCATCTCAACCATGAACGGGGGTAAAACGGGATAAATTGTGAATATTTTTAATTCTTTTTTTCTGCTGTAGTTGAATATTAAACATGTCAATAATGTCTGTGATGTAATCTCTGAATTTCTGCAGTCCAAAAGAGTTAAAGGTGCGTAATTTGTTATTTAACTGAAGCCTTTTACTTATGAGATAGCCTACCTGTCGCTCCGTTCTTCTTATTTATGCTGCTTAACTTCACAAGTACGAGTGTACATTATTACGTTACTGTATTTTAATTTCTAATCAACTTTTTTTCAGACTCTGTCTCCACCTCAACACCAGTTTGAGTGTAATTATTGCCTAAAAAGAGACAAAAACATCAAGACAAATGGAACCGTGTGATAAAAAGATTTAAATTTGGCAAACTGATGAGGGACAGCGTCCTGATTCTTGACACCAAGTTTCATGTCACCACCTCAAACACACTAGCGCCACCAACAGGTCAAAGTTAATGGAAAATATAATGGAAGATGTTCTGAAAAAGTCCAAAAAGTTTCACAGACCACAGTTTTTCCAAACTTCTCCAAAACTGGCACAGATGATGTTCAGACCATGCCTCACCAAAGTTACCAGATGGATGTTTGATTTTCAAAAGCGTTGGCCCGTCACAGCCAGTCTGCCTGCTCTTTACTGCTGCTATGAGCCACATTCTTCATTAATTTTACTGACTCCTACATTTGATGCAACACTGCACAGCTCTGTTTATACATAAAATGTCTTCAGCTGCCTTCTTGTTTTTATTGCACACTTGCTGTAAATATATGTTTCCCTGCTAATAAAGCCCTTTTGAATGTAAATGAATAAGTGAACTGAGACAGAGAGATCATAGAGGTCTAGTTACATGATAATACCTACCGTTCTGTAGGTCCAAGATGTGATGTTTATCCAGCGTCCATCCTCCCATGTTGGAAGCGTCCAGTTCGTAGCCTTGTAGAACGGCCGTTCTCTTCTCCCACAGAATGAGGTCCAGGCAAGACTCGTACTCAAAGCCCACCGACACTACGAGCACACACAGGGCAAGGCCGATTACTCAGCACGTTCCTCTGACGGAACCAGAACAAATGTTCAACGTGTGCTGGTGATTCTTCATGTACACAGGGTTACGTAAACAGCCCACGACGCCAATGAATGGAAGAGTTTCAATGATTCTGAATAAATCTGATTAAAAAAACCCACGAAATGAACCTGCATCCCTCCACACACACACACACACACACACACACACACACACACACACACACACAGCATGCTTTGAAGTTCTTTTGAGACGTCACTGTGCATCCTAATATTCATGATGAAAAGATTTCTGGTTAAGGTATGTGGGATATTACTCAGGCTTTAGGAGCATTCATTTGACATACAGCACATTCACAACATGCACGCTCAGAACAAACCATATCTCTGGTCAGAAGGAGAAACAAAACCAACTTTTAAAGACTCTACGCGGGAATCAGCAACAGCAGTTTCTCCTCAGCTCAGCTAACGAGAAGGGACCGTCGTCGAGTGGACGGAGAGAGCGCGTGGGGCCGGCGTAACAGGCATGATTAAGATGAAGACGATGTTGGATTATGAACAAGCATGGCCACACGTGCACAAACCCTGCTGGAGGGGGTCGCAATGGCAGATTTTGTGAGACTTTAGAGCTTCATGGTGTCCACTGGGTCTTTGCTGTGAACTTTGTGTGTTGGTCAAAACAAGCAGCGACAGCAGAGGAGAACTTCAGAAGCAGAAACACCAAAACCCATAATAACACAGCAATGTAATCTGCTGGCTATGCTACCAGGCCAGTGGAAGAGGAAGGCTGTGTGCGTTACAGTAATCACAGTATGCATACTGCATACTGCAGGAGAGTGGTTGGAACATTCATTTTTATTAGCTATGCAAAACCTTGATAGGAATAACTCATACGAAGAGGAAAACCATAATAGTAGTCAACAAGGCACAGCACTGAGAAGCTTCACTGACTTAATTTAATTCAAGGAGACGCTTCAGGTCTGAGGATGCATGCAGCGAAAAAGGCATTATTACACGCGTGAAGTGGACGGCCTCAGCCAGCTGTCGTGCTGTTTGGTCGAGGACTCTGGAATTTTTATATCTCAGGCTAATAAATCGCAACCCAGTTACAACTTTAAAAGTGTTTGATTCTATTGAGAAAACCACCACACCGATTGATGTTTATTAACCAGTTATTAGATTTAGCCAGAACTAACGAACACTCTGTGCCTTAACATGGCGAGCAGTCACATGGTTTTTCTTAACTGCTGTTGCTGACGTTGACGGGGCTCTGACGTGCCGCTCCGCCGTCTGGATGTTTCGTGTTCAGCTGCTGCAGTGTTCACTAATGCCCCTTTCCCACTGGTCAGAAACCCGGGCAGAGCCGCTCACTTTGGTGGAAAAGCGGTAAAAGTGCTGTGTGCTAGCGTTAAGCTAATTCGGTTTCACGATTCACTTCAGTGTGTTTACTTTCCGTTTCAGCTTGAAGTGATCCTTCACTTTGAGCCGTCCCTGCTTTTTGCCTCGCTCTCGCTCCTTTCCTCTCTTCCTCTACCTCGAAACTCACGTCTGATCTCACATTCAGGTTACGGCAGATCTTCAGCGAGAGCACGTTGTGTCACAGAAATAATCATCTGTGTCGGATGCGGAGTGTCCAGCCGTTCGGTTTAGATGAGCGCGACGCAACGCCACAGCGGACCTCAGCGGTGCCGAAAACACAACCTTGTGCTCCACAGAGCCATTATAGCCCTGGATGAAACGAGGCCTCCACACCTTTTCATAGTCCAGGTACTCGAGGAATTGTTCCAGCCCTGCTCCAAATACTCAACTGTTCCATCAGTGTGTGTGAGTATGTGTGTGTGTGTGTGTGTGTGTGTTTGTTGAGCAGGTAGCACTTTGTATGGACGCTGCTGCCACGAGTGTATGGATGTATGAGTCAGTGTCGACGTGCAGTGTGGAGCACTTTGAGGGTCTAAAACTAAAGAATCTGTGAGGCAGCAGGAGTCTCTTGCACTTCAGCCCCTCCACAGATGGGGGCGCTGCTCTCAGAGGCAGACCGTAGACGTGTAACACAGACGTGTAACACTGAAACACTTTGCACCTGAATAGATGTCCTGTAGTCTTCGTGTGCTCCAGGACTAAAACATCTGTTAGTTTTTATTAATTTTTCTTTGTCCTGGCAGTACAAACAAAAATATGTCTGACATCAGTCGAGATAACATTGCAGGAGTACGGGACTATTTGGGGGTTAGAGGTTGGAGGGGGTCACTGTCAGCAGCTGCCAGCTCCGCCGCCTGAGCCGGGAGGAGACTTGGAGGAGTGGTGGGGCCGCGCTGTGCACACATTCATGGCTGCAGAATGAAAAGGGAACCATCTAAGTGAATACATTACATACATCATTGTCCACCACAAAGGACATTTGTGTTTGGTTCCACCAAGTCCAGGAAACGGTCCGTACACAGCATCGAACGCAAAACACCGTGAGAACACCGATGGTACACAAACACAGGCAGAGCAGCTCCTTCAGCAGACGGTCATGTGAGTAAATACTTCGAGCGGAGAGGAATCAGGCAGCAGGAAGCATTGAAAAAGAAAAAAAGTGTCTCTCAACTCACCTCTGTGGCCTGAAATCAGCAGTCAGACTCTGTGTGTGTGTGTGTGTGTGTGTGTGTGTGTGTGTGCGTGTGTGTTCACAGTGTTTCAGTGTAGTCAAACACTTGTGACAAACACACACACTTCATTTCTATAAGCACAAAACAAAAGCAAACAGTGTTTCAAACATTTTTGTGTCCGCTCGCAGCTTGATGTGATGTCACAGTGATGTCACGGTGATGTCACATCGTCTGTTAGTTTCAGTCACGGACTCGTCTCTCCACACAAACGCTGCTGCAGTTTGACTCTGTGTCCGCCTTGTTTTTCTACACTTGTGTCGAGCATTCCAAATTTTTTCACATATATAAATTATTATATTAATATATAATTTTTTAATATTTTTTTTCAAACAAGAGCACAAATGAACAGACTTAAATGAAATCCCAGGTTTGATGAATGTCCTGTGTGTTTCATCCTGCCCACACTGATAATTTAAACTCTTTTTTTTAAACACAACCCTTTGATTCTGGTAATCATGTAAAAAATTAAAAATCAATAAAAAAGCTCATTCTTGTCTGTTGAAGTAGATTTGAAGGATGTTGAACTTGAATGAAATTACACATGAAAAAGTGACAATTGAAAAAGTTTTTTGCCCACTCAGCCTTCAGTGTGTCCCACTGCAGAAGTCACACACAACAGATTGGGCAGTTTCATTTGGGACTGGCGAGCGTCAGATGCAGTTCATTTGTTTACACCACAACCTCAGTGACGCCTCGTCCTCCGCCCAACATTTATTAAGACCGAGCTCGTTTATTATCAGTCAGTCTGATGTGAATTTGTACTTTACATGCAAACAATCTGTAACACAGAGTGCTTCACACAATAAGACCATAAAATAGTCCCTCACCCCACCAACAGCACACACACACACACACACACAGCAATAACAAGCAAGAGGCACTTAAATAAGAACAATAAAAACAAGCTGAGGAAATGGCGTCATAAAAACTCGTCCACACAGGGAACGACAACCACGACAACAGAAACCAACACGAGACGACCGAGGTATCAACACCGCAACCCGTCGAGCCAGGAGGACGTCCACAAAGGCAGGCCGCAGCTCGGCCCATGCAGGGCCTGAAAGATACCAAATAAAAACAAATAAAACGCCCAGCAGTGAAAGAGTAAGAACACAAAATAAAAGAATAAAATATCAATCATGATTTATAAAAAAATATATAAAATATAAACATGTGAAAAAAATTATATGCCAAAACAGAGTTTAAATACTCGATAAATCAATCAATCAATGGAGTTGATTAAAAAACCAAACTTCCAAAATGCACATTTTGGCCACCCGTGGGTCCTCGGGCAGGCTGAGCCACAGACGGGTGACGATGATGACACGATGGACACTCTGGTCTGAATCAGTGAGAAGCCTCTGAAGAGCTGAAGGTTCTGCAGGTTCACAGGATTACAGCAAATCAGATAAAGAGCCGTGACCGACACGGTCACACATCCGCCGTGAGCAGCGCCGCCTCACCGCCGGCTCTTTGTTTCTGCGCCCGCGTTACACACGCCTCTCACACACACCTGCAGCGCCGCAGCACGGCACCTCACCACAGCCTGGTTTCCATGCCAGCCGCACGCAGTTCTCTGCTAAAACAGAAATAATAATAATAAAATAGAAATCATCTGTTGACGTCATTATAGCAGCAAAGTAGTGACGACGCCGACATGACTTACAAATCGGGGTGTGCCAATCGTACGTTATGATAATCCCCGTGTAATTTCTGATCCCGGGGTAAAAAGTAATATCGCGATAAATTCCATTTTTTAGAGGAAAAGATCTCTCCACATACGTTTTTCCAAAAAATGCATATTTTCCCCCAATACTTTTGTTTAGTGTCTAGTCTAGCAGAGTCTCTCTGCCCCCTCTGAGTGTGTGTGCTGTGTGTCAGCGCTGCACACACAGCACACACAGCACACACACTCACGGAGTCCAACAACAGAGCCGTGAAGATAACCTGAAGATTAACGTTAGCGACTTGACGTCAGCTAACGTTACGCTTGTACTTCCTGCAAGTAAACTACATCTAAACCTCTGCAACTAAAAAGCCAAAACTTAATCAATACACCTGTTCAATCTGCAGGAACTCGATATTTCAATCTGCTGTCAAGCACGGCATGCTAGCACAGCAGCTAACAGCTAACGTTAACTGTCACACACTCAAAAGAAAGCTGTCTGTTGCGTCATCTAACCGTGTAGTGGAACTTGCCACAAACATAAAATGTTGCAAACTCTTGTGTGGGCTGCTGACGGACAGCCAGCCCCTCCCTCTGACGTGACGTGGCGTGGCGTGGCGTGGCGTGGCGTGGCGTGGCATGACGTGGCGTGGCGTGGCGTGGCGTGGCGTGGCGTGGCGTGGCGTGACGTGCCGTGCAGGCTCACAGCAGCAGCACAGACAGAGATTAGAGCAGGAAGGATCTCATACTGAACAAAGTTCTTCAGTCTTTCTAAACTTGACTCAGTATTTTGATGTCAGAATTCTGATTTAATTTATTGTCATTTTAGATTTGTTTCTGTAAGGAAGTTAGACCCCCACCCTGAAATGTTGTCTGTGAAACAGTGGAAGTTTCTCCCCAGACTGGATGTAACCACTTGTGTA
>JAQLOL010014735.1:0-10479 GCA_029783665.1 Naso thynnoides
TTTACAAAATGGAATGTAAATTTAACACACAAAGATTAGACTTACTAAAGAACTATACAAGAAATAGTAAAGGGTAACTAACATTTAGTAAGCTGAACAAAAGAAAAACACTAAACTATAAGGGAAAAAGAATCAAAGATTAGCAGAAAATGTTTACTGCAACCCTTTTATATGTGTTGGATATAACCAGATATAGGCAGTAGATGGCAGTCTTGTACCATGATTTTAACACGAATAAAGCAGATAAATTGGTAACTTCTTACAGGACACACGTGGAGTTTTCATTCTTTCACCGTTCTGATCAGAATGTTAAACTATACAACATAACATAAAATTGACTTAGCAATGTTTGATAATAATACTTAACTAGATGTGGAGGATTAAAGAGTCCTGTATCTTCCCTCTAACAGGAATGTTCATTGGTTGCAGATGCTGCCGTCTGCAGGTATGCAGAGACAAAGAGGGGGGAAAAGAGGTGAGAAGCATTTTGCTTCTCATATTGGTGCTAATTAAAGCTAAACAAAGCCCCCGTGGTACAGTCTTTGATTTCATGAAGTTTACGTCCATTTGATGTATCCACAAAACAACAGTTTCCTGGTGGAAGGTCAGCTTAATATTAAAGAGTCCTTAATATGTGTGTGTGTGTGTGTGTGGGTGGGTGTGTGTGTTTGCTCTATTTGGTGTGACCTTTCACCAACTGCAAATCCCGTATCCTGAAGTCCTTTTGAAGCCGGAATGGTCTTGTAGTGCAGAGTTCCTGTTGTCTTGAGATTCCAAAAAGCAATCATAGGCTGTCAATTTAGCTTTTAAAAACACACAGTTCCTTTGATGTTAATCCAAGTGAAGTGAGGAAGGGAACACTGGATGACCAGATTTCCATTAGTGGCCTGCTAGGTTGTAAACTAGAGAGGATCTACAGTCAAAGTTGTTTTTAACAAATAGGTTGGGTAATGGTGTTAAAGTGTTTCCAGACTTTCTTAATTATGACTTTGAGGTAATGTAGAGGACACACAGTGATGACAGCTGGAACTGGAGGCCCTGTCCGCTACACCATCTACTGTCCACCGAGTTGCCCACCCTAATATAGTCGACTGAAACCAGCACTGATTATTTTATTACTCTTTTTCTTTACTGAAATCCAGTTTGGAATACGCTGTTTGGCGTATAGTTTAGGATCTGACAGCAACCAAGCAACCAAGCAACCTCAAATAATGAGTAATCTTTCTTAGAAGCTGGTAGTGTGATATTTAGCTATGTAGCCATGCAAAACCAGGGTTGGGAAGGTTATTTTGCAAATGTAGTAGGTTACAGATTAATAGTTACCCGATTTAAAATGTAATAAGTGATGTAACTATTTTAATTACTTCATCAAAGTAATGTAACTTATTACATTTGATTACATTTAGATTACTTTTCTAAACTTTGAACAAATGTTTTCAACTGTTAACTATTTTTAAATGTTTAAATCAGGCAGTGTTAATGGCAGACGTGGAGTGATCCAAATTCAGACAAGTGAACCAACCAAAAGCATCAGAACAGCATCAAACTTTACTAAACAGCCTTGACTGGAAATGGCAAAAGAAGACATTTTGCACATCAAAAACGTGCATAGCAACAAAATGAATATTATTCAACATACAGCCTAAGCTTCATACAGAAAAAATATTCAGATGTCACCCCCTTTGCAATCATTAACATTTTCAAGTTAATTAATTGTGGTTTAATTACACATTCTTTACAGTTACCGAACTGTAACTGATTACAGTTACATTTATTTTGTAATTAAACTATCAAATTTTATTATGTGTAGCTAGTTACTTCCCAGCACTGTGCAAAACAAAACCTGGGCTGCACCCGCTGCAGCGATGGGTGTTAATGTCCAGGAGTAAAAAAAAAGAAACTGAGTTAAAGGAAAATTAATTGACCTTTATTTCACTCACATCTTGTGTTATGTCTTTGACTGTTTATCTCAGCACATAACAATGATGAAACAGAATTGGATAATGTGTTAATTGTTTATTCCTGGCACCGACCATATAGCACACTTCAGCGAGGATACTGACAACAACAATGTTGGCAAGGCAATACCCACAGTGCCTTGCACCTCGTTAACTACGGTGGCCTTGATAACCCAAAATACATAACATCTTCTCCTCTCTTACCACAGATGTCCTGTCAGAGAAGCAACAGAGAAATTACCTAGCTTCTCAGCTGTTAGCTGCGACATAGACATTCACTGTTTCTCAGGTATCACACATTATGTTATCACATCAACACAATTAGAGTTCTCATCTTCTACCCGAGCCCGACAAGACCCCTTGAGCCCGACAGGTTTGGGCCGGAGCGGGCTGAGATTTTATCCTAATTGGTCTGGTCCAGGCGAGCTCAGGCTGGGAAGAAAAAAAAACATGTTCCTTTTTAGGGCTATACACTGTTTACACACAGGGACTGCACAGTGCACATGCGTAAAATGAAGAGGTTGGCACTAGGACCCAGCAGGTATTATTTCAGTGATCTACAGGACAGATCCGTCTGTGGAGTGCTGGGTCTTCTACAGCAGCGGCAGCAACATCCTCTGTACTCTGCTCTCTCTCTGTCTCTCCTCCCTCTTTCTTACTCACTGTCACACCCTGCTGCCATTGTGTTTCAAATTCAGCTGCACCAACATAAATTAAGCACTTTTCACAATGTCTTAAGTGTAATAACTACTGTTTATTGAATGGGCTCTGTGATGCCTTTTGGTCAAAGACACTAATTAGTTCAGAAGGTCAATAAGTTACATAAAAAGATAATAAATAAGTTCATAGTTAAAAATAGTAGAGGGATTTTCATGCTAAAAACGGTTAAAATGTTTTGGGTTTGAAGTCTTATCAGAGCGAGATGTCTGTATCACAGCCGATCTTTGTCGTATTGTACGTGCAGCAACGTAAGCGAGTGAACACTCTCACAACAGCAACAATCTTTGACATATTTTTGCAGGTAATGTGAAAATAAGAGAATGCGGCTCAGATGCAAGTTTAATGCGCCCTACGCTTGTGCCTTGGAAAACTTTCGTCTTTGTAAGTACATATGTTCAGTAAGCACATGGATATGTTCCAGTATTATTTTCTGTGTTGATAAAATGTGGTACACAACGTGATATGTAAGCTAGGCTTATCTTAAGTGGCATTAAGGCATGTAATAGCCAGTAATTTCTTTTTCCTTTTTCGGTATATTTCAGTTACAAAAAAGATTCACAATTGAGCTTCAGAAAAGCAAGAAAAGCAAGCCTTGTGTGGAGCCCTCTTTTAATTTGTCCGCTGGCTGTCTAGCTAAATTCAGACACATTTTGTTAGGACAGCACAGGCTCATCGGGCCTCCGGTTGAGTGTTCTGTGTAACAACTTCGGGCAAGCTCGGCTTGGGTTTTGTCACAAGCGGGTTAACATATTTAACTACAGGTTACAATTTATCAGTTCCCTCTTTCATTATGAACTCTAACTCAGGGATGAAGGCAGACTACCTCAGTTCTTCTATTGATCCCAATGGGATTATTCCGCCCTTGATGGTTCGGGTCCGTTGCTGATCTACTCTAAAAACTCAGAGGAGAGGGGGTCGCCGCTCTCTTGTAGGATATCCAGAGAACAGCTCCGATGACACTGGTGAAGTTGACAGGAGTTGATCAGCGTGTCTTTACCAGACACTGTCATTCATCTGAAGGGTGTAGGAGACTGGTCTGGTTTGAGCAATAACAGTAGAAGGAACCCACTTAGGTTCTCCACTGTTATTCCTTGCTAACACAGTCCCTCCCAATGTGAAAACTCTGACCTTAGCCTCTTCTTAGTGTTGTATCTCTTTTTCCTGTTGACCTTGAACTATGTCTTTCATTGCTGTGTGCTTCAACAGATCAAAGGTAGTATGCAGATCTCTCTTTAGCATTAGGCCAGCAGGAGATGGTTTTATGGTGGTGTGTGGAGTGTTTCGCTAGTTCAACAGAGAGTTGTGCAGTCTTTGATGTAGCATCCCTTGTTTTTATGATGCTTTAGTGCGTTTTTAAAAGTCCAAACAAATCTGTCAGCAAGGCCATTAGTGGCAAGATTGTAGGGAGCTAAAGTGATATGTTGCACTCCATAAGCCAGTAAAATGCAGACATATCCTGCGAAACAAGTTGGGGTCCATTGTCAGAAATTAGTTGTGAAGGAGATCCAAAATGACTGAACATTTCTCCCAGCTTTTTGATTGTCTCTTCTGCGGTAGTCCCTCTCATTATAGCTATTTCAGGCCTTTTACCGTGTGCCAGCATCTGACAGCGACCAGAAACATTCTGTCCTCCAATGGTCCTGCAAAATCAGTGTGCACACAATGCCAAGGCTCTTGTGGAAATTCCCATGGATGAAGAGCAGCTAATGGTAGGTTGTTTCTGATTTTGTGACAAGATTAACAAGTTGTAGCCATCTCTTCAATTTGTTTGTCCATGCCTGGCCACCAAAAGTAGCTTCTCTCCATCTCCTTCATCCTTACTATTCTACTATGTCCTGAATGTAGCTGTTGCAACATTTTTGCATGAAGCAGCTGCAGCCTTTCCTGTCTTCCCCATAGCAAAAATCCTGACTGGACAGAAAGCTCCGACCTACTTTCAAGGAAGTGCTTCAGACGCATACTGTCACCAGCAGGCCAACCCTTGACAATAATGACAATAATCAGGCTTAGTGACAGGAAGTGACAGTCTGGATAAACCATCCGCGTTGAAATGGGAGTTTGATTTACAATATTGGATAAAATGAGCAAATAACAACAAAGTCCATCTCTACAGTCTTGATGGCAGCAAGAGATGGTATCCCAGTGTGTGGTCCCAGGATGGTCGTGACAGGTTGATGGTCAGTTAGGAGTGTAAACTTTTTCCCATTCAAGTACTGATGATTTTTCTTTACTCCAAAGACATTGCTCAGTGCCTCTCTTTCCAGTTGAGCATAGTTAGTCTCTGCTTTGTTCAGTGTCCTTGATATAAAAGCGATAGGCTTTTCTTCATCATTTGGGAGTACATTAAAGAAATAACTGCTCCCACTCCATATGGAAATGTGTCACAAGCAAGATGCAGTGGAAGAGATGGGTTGAAATGAGTCAGAACCCCTGATGTAGTCAGCACATTTTTAGGTTTTTTAAAAGCCTCCTGACAGCTGGCTGTTGATTTCCGTGTCTTGTCTGGGCGTAACAGCTTATGCAGTTGCTGTAGCTATGATGCCAGGTTAGGAATGAAACATCCATAATAGCTGAATAATCTTAAGAAGGTTTGCAGTTGGCCGACATTCTGAGGTGGAGTTGCATCCACAATAGCTGCAATTTTTGATGATGCAATATGAAGTCCTTTAGCATCATTCAGATGTCCAAGACATTTCACAGATGGCTGAAAGAACTCACATTTGTCCTCATAAACTCTCAACCCATATTATCCCAATCTTTGAAGAGTAGCATCCTGGTTAGACATGTTCTTCGTTGTTCACTCCAGTACATTAGACATCATCAAGATAGCACTTCACTCCTGGCAACCACTAAGTATCTGATCCACAGCCAACTGAAACAGAGCTTGGGCTGAGGTGATGCCAACAGGCAATCTGCAGTATCTAAAAAGTCCTTTATGTGTATTTATAGTCAACATTTCATGTGACTGTTCCTTTATACACATTTGCAGGTAAGCCTGATTGAGATTTATTTTACTGAATTTTTGCCTTTAGTCACACACATCCCTTTATGGCAGCGTAGTTTCTCTTGGTGATGTAAGCTGGAAGTCTCACAGTCCAGCCATTGCGCCGTACCAGTCATCCCTTATGCACTGGGTGTCCAGTATATGCTCTGAAGACGGTGTCTGAAGGATGTAGAGGAAGATGTTTCATGCATTTTTTGTAAATTGTATGAGACACTAATAGTCCTTCCGACTTAGCTTTAGTTCAGAAACTATCTGAGCTCTCATCTACATTTATTACATGTGCCATATTTACTGTGGTGAACATTTCCTCTTCGGAGGTATCACTGTTCCTCTCCTTTCCATGTTTAACTATGTGAACAAGTCTTTTCTACTTGTATTTTGCACTGTCTTTTTCATTTTCAGTCTCTGAGCCTTTTCTCTTTTCATTTCTGCATGCCTGCTCCACATGACCTCGTTTTTCCACTATTATGGCAGTCCACATCCTTACACCAGCATGAAAATGCTAGATGACCAGATTTACTGCAGCGATAGCATGGGCCTTGAGCATCATGCCAACCGTTACTGAGTTTGTGAACTTTACCTGTAGCATGCAGCTGCTGAAGCTTTTTTAACATACATGCCATTCCCATTGTTACACTTATATTAATGGCCTTTTCTAGAGTCAAATCACTTTCAGTGAGTAAATTCTTCTGTGCTGCTTCATTCTTTAATCCACACACAAGCCTATCCCTTAATGTGTCATTTAGAGCACGTCTAAACTTACAATGTTCAGCTAGTTTGTGTAAAGCTACAACAAACATGATGATAGACCAAGGGCGTCAGTTTGTTTTTAAAAGTGCTGGGGACAATAACCATAAGTTTGAGTGTGGTTTGAAAAGTGCTGGGTACAATTATGTATTCATCAGTTTGACGTTTCATTACAATAAGCACTACATTACAGTATATTGACTGATGACATGTTAAAAATCGTATCCAATCAATTGATTGTTCACTGCGTTTTTATTGGTGCTTCTGTAAAGCGTCTTTCTTTAAGTAAAAGCGCTGTACAGATAAAAATTAATATTAAAAGTTGAAAGCCACGCATGTTTTGTTTTGTTTTCAAAACGGTGTTGGAAACCATTAGGCTACTGGCTAAGGGTTAAAGCACAGTGTTGGCAAGTCCTCCTCCTGACAAAGGTTTACCAGACAAACATTGCCTGACCATAGGCTATTATATATAGTTATAACTGAGTTTATCAATAAGTAGTATGGTGTTAGGCAACTTCAGCAAACTTTCAATAATTTCACGTTTCTCTCGATAGAAAAGAAACATGAAATAGGTCATGATGAGTTTTTTCAAACATGCAAATAAGTATTTCACAGAAAATACCAGAAAATACTACGTAGCTTACCTGTGTGTCTGCCGTTCAGGCTTCTGTCATGTCGACTCCACACTCCCACACCACAGGCGACGTGATAACATTAACACCGTGTGTGTCACAAAGAATTTTAATACCGTTATCCATCCATCCATCTTCTTCGGCTCATCCGGGGCCAAGTCGCGGGGGCAGCAGCCAGAGACGCCCAGACTTCCCTCTCCCCAGACACCTCCTCCAGCTCTTCCGGGAGGACCCCAAGGTGTTCCCACGCCAGCCGAGTGACGTAGTCACTCCAGCGTGTCCTGGGTCTCCTCCCGGTGGGACATGCCTGCAATACCCGCCTAGGGAGGTGTCAAGGGGGCATCCGATACAGATGCCCAAGCCACCTCAGCTGGCTCCTCTCGATGTGGAGGAGCAGCAGCTCTACTCCGAGCTCCTCCGGGGTGACAGAGCTCCTCACCGTATCTCTAAGGGAGCGTGTCGCCACCCTACAGAGGAAATATCATTATTTCAAAAAATATATATATATCACAGTCCACATCCTCTCATTTGCTCCACGCATAGACGTGATTCGTGCGTGCCTATCACGAGATTAATTCTTAATCAAAGTCACATTGTTGCAAGTCAGACAAAGTCACGCTGACCCGATCGTTTCGGATGTTTCGGTTGATTATGTGGGCATTTTCCAGTCACAATAGGTTATATGTAGCCTACCTGCCACAAACAATTTTTCCTTCTTTAATGATAAATTGAAAAACATTTTTGAAAGTCGTGGGGACAAAATTGTTCATCATAAAAAGTGCTGGGGACATGTCCCCAGCGTCCCCAGCTAATCTGACGCCCCTGTGATAGACTCACCCTCTTCTTGGTTGCTTCTGTGAAATCTGAAACTTTCTGCAATCACCAGCTTGGGGGAAAAATGGTTGGTCACAGAATCCACAATTTTTTCATATGTTTTGCTTCCTGGTTTTGTTGGTTGCATAACATTTCAAAGCAGTTAAAAGTTTTGGGTCCAGTAAAGTTACACTCAGGAAAGCGGGCACAATCTTGTCATTACTTATTCCATTTGCCACAACAAAATAGTCAAACCCTTGGGTACATGAGCTCTACTGCTCTATAGTCTCATTAAAGGGACCGATTGAGCCGATAACTCCAGCCATTTTATTTTTAGCTCTGTTGCAGTTGATTTACTTTGTCTACTCAAGGCATTTTGAGTAATTACTGTCGATTTTCCACCAGTCCACTCCTCCCCTCTCAGCTGGTTATGCCAACACACTTAGCTCGGGGCTCCCATGAGGAAAACAGAGGAAAAGATTTTCTCCGTCGCGGACAACATGGATCAATTCAAATGTCCTCAATAGCATTTTTTTTCATGTCTTCGACTGTTTATCTCAGTAAATAACTATAATGATACAGACTTGGATAACATGTTAACCATCTATTCCCAGCACCAACAGTACAGCACACTTCAGCATGGGTACTGACAACAACAATATTGACAAGGCAATACCCACAATGACTCTCTTACTACGGTGACCTTGATAACCCAAAATACATAACCACTTGGATCCTTTTTCCATTAGTTGCTTCATTTATAACTGAAAATTGTGTTGTAGAGAGTGTGAATGTTTTTTGGCCTCTAAAGGAGGGCATGACATAAAACTAGTGATTTAGCTTTATAAGGGTTTGTGCCATTTAATGTTCCAACAGAATATTTTGTGTGAGTGTTTTATTATCTTCAGAAAATGGTTTCTATTTTCATATTTTTTCTGTTTACACTGAGTCCCTACAACAACACTACCACCCAGTCATTTGGCTAATATTATGCTAATTGTATGCTAATGACCTGGAGTAAGTATTATCAGCTGCTAATGTTGGGTGAGTTAAATAATGAAACATTATCTGAATTACTCAAATCAATTGAAGACAATATTTCAGTTGGGGACTCTCATGTGTAGATTGAACAGTGTTCATGCAGCATGCAGGTGTGTTTTCTCCTGCTTAACTCCACCTTGTCCATTGCAGGCTGATATCTGTGTATAACTGGCATGTGCAGCTGAAGAACTCTAACTTTCAACACTTGAACATGTCCAGCTGATGAACAGCTGCATTTTAAATCAAGGACACTGCCAAATCATCACCTACCTTTGAAAGGGGCTTTTGCATGTTTTCAAGGTCAGAATATTGTGGAACATTCATGCCAGCACCTGAACCCACCACAGACAAACATGGATATAAACGTGCCATGGGTAACATTTAAGGACCAATTGACCTTTGGATAAGCTCCGCCCTTGAACACAAACAGGCCAATCAGAGAGCAAGCTTTGACCGGGGTCCAACAGCTACTCAGTTCCACGAGCTCACCTTTTTATTTTCACTCAACTGTACAACTCTAAGAATACAAGGGCTTTCAAAACTAAAACAGCGTGGCTTACTTTGCTCAGAGCAGCTAACCCTAAAATATTATTATGAATCAGTCACAAGGTGTACACTGTAGTGTTCTATACTTGTCATCTTAGTTTTGTAAGGTGGAATGTTTATGTTTTTACCTACAAAGTGCTTTGCATGTCCACAAATCAGTTTAAAAATCATAAAGACAAGTGCTGTTTAAAATTTATCAGATCTGCTCATATAAATTTCAGTGTATCAGAATAATCCAAATTACTGTTTTCTGCACTATGTAATAGGAACTGCCAGGACTTTAAAGCCAGAAGTGGATAACTTTTGTTGAATTTCATTTTTAGCTTATTGAAAATTGCTGGTCAGCACTGTCTGAGAAAAGGACTGTATCAGTATTTGTGCAGTCATCTGCTACAGTACGTCTGTCTCAATGGATCGCCCTAGGAGTGAGGGCATGCAGAGGCTGGACTGCAAATTTTTAATCCTAAAGGGTCTCCTATGCGCATTTTGATGGTGAAGACTTAAGGACAAGAAAACAATGTTTTTATGGAGCCTGTCTGCAAGGCAGGCTGCAAGAACATAATACACACATTCTCAGTCTATTTAAAGGACTGTATTCCAAATTATGTGGTTTTGTTTCCAAGTCAACTCATTTTCAAAAAGCAGGCAAGCAGGCTGTGTGTGTGCATTCTTGTCCTGACATGCATTATTTACAGCCTGCCTGCGCTGCTTGGAAACCCTGCTATTTTCTGTGGGTGTTAAGCCCGCACAGAGGGTGCAGCTCGGCTCTTTTCATCAGTCGTTGCATAACGTTTTCAGTCCCGTGTGAATTTGGGGCTGTGGTGGTGTGGAGCTAACACTGCTGGCTCTCTGCTGCAGCACAAATGCTTCCTTCTGTTCATGCACTGAGGCTATGTGTGTGTGTGTGTGTGTGTGTGTGTATGTGTGTGTGTGTGTTAATATTTGCCAGTTTTAAGCCTTGAAGAAACACCATGTAACTTTGACTGTGACCCACTGCTTTGAAAAACGAAACGGAATG
>JAQLOL010014736.1:0-10478 GCA_029783665.1 Naso thynnoides
AACTTCTAGCTTTAGATATTATAAGAGATGCCTCTTTTAGCACATTTGAGATAGTTATGATGGATTTTTCCTGATGGGTGCGTATCCAGAGTGCTTTGAGTGTGTTTTTTCATAAAGGTTTTTGTCAGAAATGTTTTGACATGTCAATTAATTTTTTGAACATGTCCCACTGGGTGTATGCTACATACTGGGTGTATATTTGTCTTAATTTTCTTGATTATACTAATCTATGTTGAAAGTGTTATCAGCTGTCCAATCATGTGACCACTTGCCCTTTAAAAATGGCGTCCCACAGTGTATGTGTATGACCCGAGGAAGAGCCACATGGGCTCGTAACGTTGTCCTATTAAATACACCTTTTTGCACGACTTGGAGCCCTTGCAGTGTGCGAGCTTTTTCTTCATTTTTCCCATAATACACAGTCAGTCACTTTAAAATGTTCTTCTTTTGTTCTTAAAGAAGGCCTCTGTTGGCTCGAAGGTTGTCACAATATTACTGCAACCTTTAGTTACTTTTTTTGCAATTTATCACATTTTGATGATCTCACTGTATTATTTGTGTTTTTCAGTTAACTTTGTTATTTCTCATGATGTTCTGGAGGGGAGCAATACCACTCTGGAAAGTGGAGTATCCGAGCTGCAGGAGGACCATATTGTGGAGTGGACAATGGGTCCAGATTTTGGAGGGAAGCTGATAGCTCAGAGGAAGAACTCTATCATCTTTATTGATGAAGACTTTACAGATCTTCTGCAGCTGAACCCACACAACGGATCACTCACATTTATCAGAGTGACAGAAACAAATTCTGAATTTTACTGTGTCAAGCTGCTGCTGGGTGGTCAACCACACATCATGATGCAATACAGGCTCACTGTCTTTGGTAGGTGTTTCAGTTTATAGGTGTTTATCAAGAACTTGTCATTTTTCTTTACTACAGCTGCAAAACACTGCAGGGAAAAGGAAGCTTCACAACATTCACTACTTTAAACTTTATTCAAAGGGGGCTCAAATTCACCCCTAAAAATAATAAACTTGACAGATTCACAATGGGTGGTGTTAAAAATGCAGATATTTACTTTTGTTTTAGATGAGTCACATTAGTGAAATCCCCTTGTTGGAAACCTTTCCATTGCATTTGGAGTCACATAAGGATTTGTGGTTAACTTGAGTATCTCAGTCTGTCTCTCCTCTGCTCTGCTGTGTGTGGAGGGTGGAGGGGAAAGAACAGCTGAAACAGAAACAGACAGACAAGAGGAGAGGAGAGAAAGTGGCGTGACAATAAATGACAAGAAACACGACTGATGCGAAGCTACAGCGCTCTCCATCTCACTACACTTGTATTTTAAGTGTAGTCCATGGCCAAAAAGAGGCAAAGCACACAATAAACAAACTTAAAACTGAACTAACTGGAAGCTTTTTCCCTGTTTTTCCTCATATGTTGTAATTATACTGTTATTGTGATTTATTAAAGATGCAATAATTCTGTAGTTAAAATCTGATATTGTGACGGCGCTGATTTTTACCCATTTTGTCCACCATGAAATCCCCATCAGTCCTACACCCAGAGCATTGCTTCTTCAGCCTGGCACACTTGAGTAGTATTGATAAAGCAACAGTATACAAACAGTAAGAGTGTGACTTGATCAGCTGTTAGTAATGTGTAATTCTGCACTGAGCTACCAGAGGTTGTTTACTTTGGGTACTAAATACTCTCAATAGTTTTGCAATATGTGCAGTTTAAAGCAAAATGTTTCATGATGATCTACCCTTTAGCCTTTAGCCAGACAGTTTTGTACTGCAATGTAAAGGTAAAGGTAATGCCTGCAGAGAGACATTAATAGTTCTTTCAGTGTTAATAATATTTACCCACTCTTATTAAGTATAATCAGTGGTGTAGTTCAGGGATGACGCAGGTATACAGAGTATACTCACTTCTGAATCCCCTCTGATCTTAACTGTTCACAAAAAGAACTACTGGCCTGTGGACTACTTGCATCATCAGACCTTCAATTCAGTATCGGGGTTGAATGTTGTAGCTTAGTAACATTCAACCCCATTCAATTGTTGAATTTGTAAATAAATTAGCTTTGGACTATGGAACAAGGAATGACTTCACTCAAAATGCTGAAATAGTCTGACTGTGGACCAGTATTAAATGCAAAATCTGCACCTTTGTTGTGGCTAATTTCATTTCATAATGATCCTCCTTTACTCCCTGAAGTCAAGCAGCAAAATTCAAGTGACAGCGTGCAAGTAGCACTGTCCCTTTTTTGGATGAACTAATATGCAAGGGTGGTCTAACGTGCCACTGTTTATAACACGTCACTGTTTAAAATAAAAAAGATGCTTTGGTTTTGCTGTGCGAGCTGCTTTTAGGGGCATAAATTCAGAGTACACCCACTTCTCCAAACACCACTGCACCACTGAGTATAACTGATAAGTTCTCGAAAAGCTTAATGACGTTCACTTTCTTTTGTAGAGCCTGTTTCTACACCGCACGTTTCTCATTCGCGGGCTGATGGGAAATGCCTCCTCATTTGTTCTGTGAAGAATGCACTTGAGGTTACATTGTCCTGGTACAGTGGAGGGGTTGAATTAAACCGGACCAGCAGCGCAGATATCTCCACAAATCTCACCCTCCTTCATCAGGTCTACCATGAGGATGAAGGCATCTACAGCTGTGTGGCCGCCAACCCTGTCAGTAAGGAGGCAGCTGCTGTCAACTCCACACAGTGGTGTCCAATTCATGGTACCTTCATGATTCATTGATTCTTTCTCCTGGTTTTGTTTTGGATGTTGTTTACGTGGGATTTTTTTTGCATCAAGTGGCTGCTGGTGACAACATATGTAGGTTTTAAGGATGACTAAGTAGAGCAGTGTTTTTTTTTTCTTTAAACTGTTTTCTAAGTGTTTGTGTGTGACACAACACGCTTACATGTATGGAGGAATAGAGTAAGTTCGTCTGCTCGTGGTCATGAAATTTGAGGAAGCATAGTGAGGACTGCCGACTGGTCAAAATGTTTACCTTTGGTGTTGAAAAAATTCAAAACTTTGCCCCCTTCTCTCTTGGTGTTTTTTGTGTTGCCTAAAGCCTGGGATCCACTGGCATCCGTTGCGTCCGCCGCGACACGGCTCATTTTCTATGAGATGCGTCAAACCGTTAATGACGCCCCCGCAAAGCATTCTGGGTATTTTGAGCAGTTGTGTCGCGTCCAAAAGTTGACTGCGGCTCAACTTTATGCAAATGAATCCGTCAGACGCTAAAGCCCCTGATGATAAAAAAAAGGAAAACGAGGAAGCGGATCTGCGTTACCGGGGCCCCACCTTGGAGCCAGGCCTGGGGTCGGGGCATGCAGGCCTGGTGGCCGGGTTTTCACCCACGAGACTCGACCGGGCATAGCCCGGAGGAGCGATGTGGGCCCGCCCTCCTGTAGGCCCATCACCCGCGGGAGGGTTCAAAAGGGGCCGATGCCTTGTGGTTTGGGTGGCGGTCATGGGCGGGGGCCCCGGCGGCCCAACCCCTGGACACAGAATCTGGCTATGGGGACATAAAATGTTACCTCGCTAGGGGGGAAGGAGCCTGAACTGGTGCGGGAGGTTGAGCGGTACCGGCTAGAGATAGTCGGGCTCACCTCCACGCACAGTTTGGGCTCTGGAAGACAACTCCTTTGTAGTTCAAACACAGTCGATGTAAATACTATAATACAGTGTATGTAATGATTACAGGAGTATTAATGTTACATGAACTTGATGGAGTCTAACGTTTAATAAGATAGATAGATAGATAGATAGATAGATAGATAGATAGATAGATAGATAGATAGATAGATAGATAGACGACAGTGGGTAATCCAGCAGTGGACAGATGCAAAAAACAAAGTCAAACTTTGCAACATTTAAAGATTTTTTTATGTGCCGCAAGTGCGATCTTGGCCGCCACTTTGGCACATAAATCCCGCTTAGCTCTCTGTCTTGTCCGGGTCTTTCTCTTTCTCATTTCATCTCTTTGTTCTCTCTTTTCAGTCTGCTTCTCTTTTACCTCTCTCTCTCTCTCTCTCTCTCTCTCTCTCTCTCTCTCTCTCTCTCTCTGTCGATTTGTGGTCTTTTTTCCATTCGTGTGAGTGTGAAGGAGTCCTGAGTGTCAAGACTGTAATTTTTCTATGCTGGTCTTTTCTGTGCATAAGACATCTGTTCAGATCTGTCCATGCTGAAAGAGGGAACATTTCTCTATTGATGCTTTTGAAGTCTGAGGCAGTTTTTCTTTATCCAAAACAAGGATGGAGGGATGCTGTGTGAAGCCCTAGGAGGCTTTTTTTTTTTAATTTATGGGCTGCTGCATCCTATTCTACAAGGAAATATGATACGGTGCTCTCTAGGGTGCACTTTCAATAAAAAGAAGACAAAAGAGGAAGAGCTTCAGCTGCAGTTTGGTGGATGTCCTCTGCGTTTCTTTGGGCTTCATAAATAATTAAAATGTTAATTTTGAATGAAACCTTTTATTTCAGCAATCATATAAAATGTTAAGCTGACCTTGTTTGTTGAATTAAATGTGAATCACGCAGCTGACGCGCGTCATGACGCAGCAGCTCTCAGTCGGTTGAATGCAGCCCCTTCCGTACAATCATATTAATGTAAATCTTTTGATATTTAGGCACAAATAGCATTTTAAGTATATTTACCCAATTTGAGCACAGCAAACAATCCAGGAGCCCACAAGTGCATTGCTTGAAATATGTCTCAGTCTGTGGAGCCCAAAAAAAGGCAAAATTGCCATCTAGTGGCTGTAGTGGGAACATGCCTAACCATGCACTTGCAGGCATCTTCTAAGAGTTTATATTCTACTCTTTCAGTAGGTGGGCTCTGTTTGTTTTTCCTATTAACTATCACAGAGATATTAAATTAGAAAGAGAATGTTATATTCACCATATTTCGGAATAGGTGTTGCGTTATTTGGACCCACCCTGTGGCTTTTCCAGTCGCTGGTTGACCAGGTTGTCCACCCAGGTTGTGATCCTTGCTTGAGAAGTTCCACTTCAGCGCAAAAAAAGTGAGCGTCATGTCGTCCGTCAGAGAAGAGAGAGGCGAGAGTCACTTATTGCAACCTAATGTAATAAATCACCAAGAGACACTCTGATGTGGAGGGGACAGGAAAGGGTACTGGGAGCTTGTGAGAGGTCTCGGTACACAGAGGGTAAAAAGTAGAAAGTACTGCCTATGTGTAATATTTACGAAAACAGTAGCCCACTTCCACACAGTCACCAAGGTTGTTATCTGTCTTGTCAGAACATTTCTACTATTTAATATCATTAATATAGTTTTCAGTAATGAGGGGATTTTGATCCTCCAGAGACTGAAGTTCCTCTCAAAACGGAAATGGCACTGGCCACGTCCAGGGATAAAACCTCAGGCTCTAACACAGCCTCACTAAGCACTACTTCAACATGTGCACAATTAATTGTGATATTTAGAAAAATGATAATAATGACATCATCTTTACGTAGGCTTTGGGTCTGCGTTGCTGCATGTGGTGCTTGTGTTTCGCTGCATCTAGCATAAGGGCTGAGTCTGTGTGTTGCTAGGCAACCAGTCAGCTAAATGTTTCCGAGGAACTACATAGCTCAGCGAAAGAATTATTATTTGCTATGAATTAATTATTTGTACATTTTGTTGTTGTGTAAGTAGTAACTTTATAAAAACACAATAACCTCCAAGAGGCCGTGACGTACAGTGGTTTTAGAACAGCTGGAATAGGGATGGGGAGATTAACCAGTTCGAATCAGTACTTGAACATGCACGGACAAGATGCTGAGTTTTTTTTCCCCGCGAGATGCATGCTGTTCTCTGCTAAAATAGACTGAGATGTGTTGACAGTGATATTGACATCACCCTGGCAACATTCCCTGGAGTTTCAACAAATCCTGTGTGTCTTTAAAAATAAAATCTGTCACAAGCATGTATGTGCAGAGAATCACTTCATTCTGAGATTTAATTGTGAAACATTTGATGGATCTTGTGTGTAACAACAGACCATTTAAACTAGTAACTACTGCAAAGTAACTCATACACAGTGATGAAAAGCTGGTAAGTTGCACTTCTTATTAAGTGAATTGCAGAAAATGTTTTGGCTATTGCTTATAGGTCGTCACGGGGAATTTGATTGGAATGAGGAGATGTGCATATGTACAAAATTTCATGACTCTAGGTCAAACGGGAGTTGAAATATGCCTGTTCAAAATACAATTCAACTGCGTGCTACAGCGCCTCCCTTTGGCCAGTCTATGTAAAGTTAGGACTGTGGCCTCGGCGTGACCCTCTGTCATTCTGCCAACAGTGGCCACTCTTCTTAAAAGCCTCTGCCATTTCCATCAGCTATTAATGACTGCTTTTTTGGATTTTTCAAACTTTTGTTGAGATGGAATTGTAGAGATTGCATTTTCAGTTGTTGCTATGGCGCCACCTTTGGCCAACCAACCCCCAATTCCCACCATGACCCTCTTGGCATGACCCTCTACCAGTGTGCCAGACAGTACAATTCTGTGGTCTAATAAATCATAATCATGAGAAGGAAAGATACAAACACAGAGGAGAAAAAAGACATAACTGGCCCAAGTTGGCATTTAGCACTTTTGGCGGGAAGGGCAGAACAAATAAGGTCTTGTAACTTATGTGGGTGGGCTAGATTTTCTTCAATTGGTCTCCAAGAGACCCGTACAGATGGATCAAGCCAAACAGATACAGGGCGCCCTGTACAGCTGTCTATGGTTATTATGGTGTTTTTTCCAAATCGAATACAACAGAAGTTATTGATGTTTACCCCAAAGTTACCAGCTGCAGCTTTAAGTAAAGAATGTTTGTACTTTTGCCTCCTCTGGTGGGAAGACTCCTGTTTTTAGTCAACATTCACTTCACTGCAATTCATAGTCTTGTGCTTCAATAGCACATTTTAAACTAGACATCAGACCTACAGTTTGACATCAGTCATACAGTGCACAATACAGATTTGACAGGAAGTGTATTGTAATTAGTGCTTTAGATTTTAAAAAAATCACCTTAAAATGACATTGTTAACATGCAAACATTGAAGATATTAGAGTCACATCAGAAAATGTTCAAACTGATGGAATAGTGTGGCGTACCTTTGCAGCATCCTCTGCAGTCGCCGGCCTCTTCAAGTCCAAGCAGCCGTTTGTCTGCTGGACGCACTGACACCCGGTCTGCGCTCTGGTGACGCAGTGTGCAGATTTTGTGGCCGGCTTTCTGCTCACAATGAAACGTGAGCCAGTTCAGGTTTTCCCTCCGCTGGTATGCGACGGAGACGCTCATCCCCTTTTTTAAGATCTTTGAGCACTCTGCCAGCTCACGCACTAAAAAGCACAAAAAAATGTTGTATGTAACGTCACACAACAGTTTCAGTTGTGCTGAATTTAGAAACAAGCCAAAGAAAAAAACAACATACTTGTCTAAAAAAAAAAGAAGGAAAATAACTTACTTGTCTCAGTGAAGGACATGAGGGTGGTGCTCAGGTCTGTCTTCACTGGTTTACACCTCTGCTTATTAAACTGAAGACCAATGAGCCACGTTGTTATGCGTCCTCCCTTCTCATTGCCCTCTGTGGGTCCAGTGAATGAGTGCTGATTAATGTGGAAATCTAAGAAACGTGCTCATTCCTCTCCAGATTTCCCACGAGGAGTTTGAGCTTTGGCTCCACCAGGCCGACCCTGACCAAACAAACAAAATACGATTTCCAGAAAAAAGGAAGTAGGTCGAAATAAAATTAATTTCTCCTTTAAAGAAAGAATTCTCACTTAAAGATCCAAGACTGTTGAGAAAAATGTCTGTACATTCATTCAGGTTTTACTTTAAGGTGGCTCTGTGCACTTACCAATCCTGATGCTGCTTGCAGCATCACGTAATGCCTGACACACGAGAGACAGAACAATATTGCAGTATTGTGCCTTCGTTTACAGACTGAAACCTAATTACATTACACTACAGTATTTCCTGTTTAACCTGCAGTCACAGTTGTGGTAATATTGAAAGAAGGACAAACTACAACAGAATGAACCTCACTACATAAAGACAGATTCTAGTCTTCACCATTTATAAACTTAAAATATAACCACTTTTTTAAAACACAAAAGTTATGTTGACTACTGTGTTAGTGGCCTTGGTTATGAGCTTGCATGTGTGTTGTCTCAGTGATCAATAATCTCAAAGATCGATATCAGGAGCTGAGTACAACTGCTCACAGTTTCGAGCTCTTCTACCTCACGCTGATAACTTCATCATCAGCCACTTTAAAAGCACCGTCTGGTCTCGCCTGCTGTTCGCTAAATAATCGAGTCATCCATGAAAAGTGATATTAAAGAGTTTCAGTCTGAATCCAGCAAAGAGATCCGAACACATGATCGATTTATTCAAACAGGACATTAAAAATGCAGCAGAAATAACAGAAAGTCCAGACATTGTGAAGAACAACAAACTAAAATCAGACGGCACATCTGAAGAGTGAATCAATCAGCACCTTCGCTTGAACAAGCTTCAGATCATATTAAAATAATTAGCTTTAAGTGAAATGATGATCTTACAGGATTTGAACAAACGTCTGTTTATTTTTTTGTTTGACAAAAGGAAGTAACAAAAGCCAATCTGCAGCCTCGATAAAATAAAAGATAAATAACAGCATTCAACAATTATAATCAAGTACAAATTAAAGTCAGTCACAATAATAAAAATACAACAGTAGCAACATTCATTCAAGGTGTAAAACATGTTTGATCCAGAAAGCAAACCCTGATCAGACACATCGTGCAGCATCCACACAGTCTGCTTTCAGCAGCTTACTTCAGCAAAAATCCAAAATGATCCTAAAAACAATTCACCCACTACACAATACAACATTACAATGAAAACAAATGAATCCAAGTTTGCATTATACAGAGTATGACATACAATATAGTACATACATAACAAAATATAAAAATAAATTATTTGTTTTTGTTCAAAAAAGTTACAGGAATCTGCACACATGCTTTACTTTTTGACAGCAAGTACATTATAATAAATACATGAAATACTAAACAATAAATTCACATCTTATGATAATTTAAAAATTAAATATAATACTGAATAAGTAAGGCGAACAAGTTTGTTTATGTTTAAACATCAACAAAATGACATGTGAGTGTATTACATGTGTGGTAATCCACATTCTTGCCTTCTGGCAGCTTAATACATACGTACGCATGCTGAGGAAGTCTGACTTTTCAAACACTTTGGACCAGCCTGCTTGGTTCTGCTGGATTTCTTCAGCGATGGCCTGTGAAAGACGACAGGACGGCTTGTTGAACTGTGACTAAAAAATTTCCCCACTTTGTTTACAGAAGAGAATCCTTTAAGTTTTCTTGAAGCTACGAGTTTAAAATATTGAGGGATTGAAACTGGAATATCAGTTCCTCATAAACTGACTGACGGGTGACGACATACCTCGTTTGATCTCCTCTCTTATGACGGCTAAACTGGAGTGAGACACGTTGAAGCTGCAGTTCTGCTGCGGGTACGTCGGGCTGATGATGGGCATGAGGTGGAAGCCACAGGATTTATTCACCTGGAAATGCACAACAACACAACATTTGCAGCATGTCTGTGCTTTTCAGATGGAGTGATTAACTGACTGACATGACTCTGTCCTCGCAGAGAACAATGTAAACAAAACTGCTCCCGAGGTCTTACCTTTGGATTCCAAAAAGGCGGGTTGAAGGGCAAAACCTTTTTATCCATCAGGCGAATGGGGACAGGCCACTTCCTGTCGAAAACACACAAACATTTTCAGATTGACTTATCCTCGTTTGCAACTTTTACTAATATTCACATGCAGCTACATCTCCAGTACTGCTATCAGTATGCATAACATGTAAGTGCATGTTGGGGAAATATATTGTGTGAACACAGAGTCAGTTGTTTTAACGGAAAGACGCCTCATGATCATGTGAGGTGACTCTCACTAGAGGATCTCAGCATCAAGTGATTTTAAATAAACACAGCTCAACTGTTTGGTTTTTATTTATCTTGTTTTTCACAAGGACAAATGAAATGCGACAATTTACCACATGGAGTACACCTTGAAGAACGTCATCACCAAGGTGGACGCTGCGGCGTTTGGATTCTGGCTACCAGTATGGCCCATGACACTCCGCCCAGGAAGCCCAGCATGTTTGAGTAAATGAGAGTTTTTAACGCTTATTTATACCATGGTCTGTGTAAATGCTCTTTTCTGATTGGCTGACAGCTGTGTGACAAATCCATTTAATGCACAGGTAGGTCCGCACAAGTTTTATCACCGTTCAAAATTCGTCTGCTACCCAACTTGTAACCGTAGCAACATGTAAACTTACTCCTTATTATGTATATGTTAGTATGCATCCTCTGTGCACAATAATGCTGCAGGCACATAAAACAGAAATCTTCCTGGTGAAACT
>JAQLOL010014737.1:0-10476 GCA_029783665.1 Naso thynnoides
CGTTAGACCATCATTACTTCCACTCCTGTTACCGTTCTCCAGTTTTTTATGTTCTTGCTAAACTTCGACAAGCCTCACAGTCTACAAGATTCTTTCTTGGCAGGACCGACCTGCCCCGCTCTGCCTCTCATTGGCTTATACCATGGCTTTGGCTAGCTTTATTGGTTGAAAGCATCATCAATTTGATGCCTGAACATGTGAGATTGGATAGCCTAAATGGTACCACAACAAAAGACATGTGGAATTGTTATTTTTATCCCCTCTCATTTTTCTATTTGACTGAAATCCATCATAGCAACGGAGAACTTTAATAGCTGTGAAATGTTTAGCCGCATGTCATCACTCAATCCCTGGCTGTCAAGGTGGTGTCCAGCAAACGATGTGGTCTTTGTAGACAACTGGCAGACATTCTGGGGAAGACCTGGTCTGATTAGACGAGATGGCATCCATCCCACTTTGGATGGAGCTGCTCTCATCTCTAGAAATCTGACCAAGTATATTCTAGACCCAAAACCCTGACACACCAGAGTTGAAGCCAGGAGACAGAGCTGCAGTCCTACACGCTTCTCTGTGCTTCCATTAGGACAGTTACCTCCCAAAAACCCCTCTGAGACTGTGTCTGTCCCCAACCACCTAATCTAGTGGATCCAACTCACCACCAGGTGGTGATCAGTTGACAGCTCAGCCCCTCTCTTCACCCAAGTGTCCAAGACATACGGCCGAAAGTCAGATGACACGACCACAAAGTCGATCATTGACCTCCGGCCTAGAGTGTCCGCGTGCCACGTGCACTGATGGACAGCCTTATGCTTGAACATGGTGTTCGTTATGGACAAACCGTGGCTAGCACAGAGGTCTAATAACAAAACACCATTCAGGTTCAGATCAGGGAGGCCGTTCCTCCCAATCACGCCCCTCCAGGTAACACTGTCGCTGCCCACGTGAGCGTTGAAGTCCCCCAGTAGAATGATGGAGTCCCAGTCGGAGCACTTTCCAGCACCCCTCCCACAGACTCCAAGAAGGCCGGGTACTCTGCACTGCCGTTCGGCCCATAGGCCGAGATAACAGTGAGGCACCTGCCCCCAACCCGAAGGTGCAGGGCAGCGACCCTCTTGTTCACAGGGGAAAACTCCAACACATGGCGGCTGAGCTGGGGAGCTATAAGCAAGCCCACACCAGCCTGCCGTCTCTCACCATGGGCAACTCCAGAGTAGAAGAGAGTCCAGCCTCTCTCAAGGAGTTGGGTTCCAGAGCCCAGACTGTGCGTGGAGGTGAGCCCGACTATCTCTAGCCGGCACCGCTCAACCTCCCGCACCAGCTCAGGCTCCTTCCCCCCCAGCGAGGTGACATTCCATGTCCCTATAGCCAGATTCTGTGTCCAGGGGTTGGGCCGCCAGGGCCCCCGCCCACGACTGCCACCCAAACTACAAGGCATCGGCCCCTTCTGAACCCTCCCACAGGTGATGGGCCTACAGGAGGGCGGGCCCACGTCGCTCCTTCAGGCTATGCCCAGCCAGGTCCCGTAGGCAAAATTCCGGCCACCAGGCGCTCACCTGCGAGCCCCAACCCCAGGCCTGGCTCCAGGGTGGGGGTTGGGGCCCTGGTAACATCAATCTGGGTGATGTAAACTTCCTCGTTCTCCAATTTTTCATCAGGGGCTAGTACAAATACCCATGTAAAGAAAAGACTGGTAAAAGTACAAGTACTGACTGAATGTCTTTACTAAAGTCAAAGTAATAAAGTACAGGTTGTGAAATGTACTCAGAGTATCAAAGTCAAAAGGACATTTCTGTGCAAAGCTGATTGAAGCTTATGTCATATTAATATAATGTAAAGGCAGGAAAGCGTTGATTGATAATAATAATTGTGATTGTGTTAATATGTTAAGCGCTAATTAAGAATAGCGTGCTAGCATGCTAACGTGCTTGTGAAACTTTTGCGATAATTGGATGTGTTGTTTCTTCGATGTGCAGTTGGTACAACCTTATCATATGTTAATAATGTGACAGTGTTGTGTTAAACGTCTGCTTACTTTATGGACAAAAACATGTAGTAAGGGTTTGAGAAAAATTACGGCTTGGGTTAAAATAATGTATTCTTAGGGATCTTTTGAGGGTTAATGCGTTACGTCCTCTGTATGCGCCGGACACCGAGCCAATCTCGCAGGCCGAGCACATCCTGTACTTACACCGGCGCTGCCGATTCAAAGGAGGCGTGACTGGCGTGACGTTTAACACAACAGCTGTTAAGATAAATGCCCACGGTTCACCACACAAAGAAAAAGAAGTGATTACAAGGCACAAAAACTGTTGGAAAACTCTGACAATTACGTCATAGAAATCCATCCTGTCATAAATCTGTTGATTCCTCTGAGTTGATCTCAGATCTAAGATAAAGCCTGGCCTGCCGCCAGCTCGCCTCTGATGCCACCCTAGCACTACCTCAGGAGGTGGATCGGAGGTGGGTCAAAACTGGCAGCTGAGTGAAAAATCAACACAAGGTCCGAGCCTGTTTTTCTTAAAGTTGGTGCTTATAATGAGCCACAACTATGGTGGCCCTGAAGTGCAATTCACAAAAACAACAACAACAACAACAACAACAACAGGTTGCTAATCAGATTAACAAAAGAGGAAACACAGAGAAGAAACAACAACAACACTGAATTCTGCCTGAAAAGGGTCGTTGCTGATTGGCCGGACACACTGTCTGTCTTTTAAACAGGAAGGAAACACGTCCCGGATCCTTTTTTCCTATTGGACAGAAACACGACATTTTCCAGACTGTTTGATTGCTGCCATCACACGTGGAACATGTTCACCTTTTCCAGGAGACAGTAACATTGTTGTGTTTCCTGCTTTGTTAATTTGATAAGAAACTTTATCTATGATATTACAGATTTTATTCCTCTTCTACGTGATCTAATGTCCCCGATGAACACTGGAGTCTCATTGAGCCACTCGTTAGCAGCCGCCTTTTTAAAGACGTGAAGCCTTCACAGTTCAACACTGGGTCCATACTGAAACATTTAATGTTGCAGAACATAATGTCTGAATATGTTCAGCCTGTATAAACCACAGACCTTATTTCAGCCATTTAACAAAAAAAAAAGAAAAAAGAAGAAAAAGAACAACTCAGACTTAGATATGAGAGAAGAGGAAGTGCAAAAATGCTAACATGCTAACTGACTGTGCGTTTCAGGACTTCAGCGTTCTGTAAACCAGATCACACACAAAATGCAAACCAGCAGCGACAAAAAGAGAGCTCACACACACACACACACACACACAGAGTCCATTTGTATATGACAGATGATGTATTCATAGCTGTGTGTGTGGGCTCGCAGCTCCTGCAGCAGCATTATTTATAACAGGTGAGTGGGAGGCTTCACACCTTCCAACACTTTTCTGTCTTCATTTAAAAAACACCATGAAAGCTTTTATCTCATTTATCCAACAAGCACAACATGAGTCTCTCAGATCTCATTAACATTATGAAAATGTTCCTCAAGCTGTGAACATGTGAACTACATCCTCAGTGCACCGACAGGAAAAAGCCCGACAGGCTTCACATTGCCATGTCACAGAGCGCTGACGTGTCTGTTTTTATGCACACAGTCCTAAAATGGCAAAGATTAGCTCGAGGCATTATGGGATCAAGAGGCTTCGATCAACATACGTACATTCATTACTTCATAGAGATTAAGGTGCAGCAGGACACAGGAAACATAAGATGATTGAGGTGAGAGGAAAGGAGAGATGGAAACAAGAAAGACAGAGGAAATAACAAGAGAGGAGAAAGGAAAGGAGCAGAGAAGTAGAAGGGGAGAAGAAGAAAGAGGACATGGATTTCATAAGACACAGAGGAGGAGACGAGAGGAGAAAAGAGAAAGTCACGGAGGAAACAAGGACAGGAACCATGGAAAGGTGAAAGGAGAGAAGGAAACAAAAACAGGTGTGGAGGTAAGGAAGGAAGAGGAGATGAAGAAATGAAAGGAGAAAACATAGGGCAAGGAGAAAAGATGGAAGACAGAAGGAAGCAACAAGGGGAGAAGAGAGAAAAAAAGTAGAGGAGGAAGCGAGCATCAGAAGAACCACAAGAAAGAAACGAGAAGAGAGAAAACAAGCAATAAAGAAAAGTTGGTAATGAAAGTAGAGGAAAAAACATGAAGAATAAAAATGGAGAAAAAGAAGGAAACCAAATAAGACCAGAGGAAAAAACAGGAAGGATGACAACAAACACACAAGAGAGGAAAGATAAAAGGAGAGAGAGGAGGAGACAAAAAATGGAGGGAGAGGAGAGAGAGATGAGATAAAAAATAACATGGAAAGAGGAGAGGAAAAAGAAAATGAGAGGAGGAAACAAAAAGAGGAGAAAGGGGAGAAAGCTAGAGGAATGATGGAGAGATAAAGGAATAAACATTGCAGCATGACAAAGGAGAGAGATGGAGAAAATGAAAAAAGGGAAAGATGTAAGATGAGGAATCAGAGGAGGAGGAGGAGGGAGGAAAGAGAAGGAGATGATCTGGCAGGAACAGAGACAGAGGAGAAGAGGAGCGACAGAGATGCAGCAGGAGACGAAGAATTTGTTTCTTGTTTTGGTGAAAATGCCCCAGAGACAGAAGGAAGGGAACTTTGTGAACTTCAGAATAAAAGCATGAAGAGGGTGACAGACTGACAAGAACCCCATCAGCAGAATAAAACGTGACTCCTTCTGGGACCAGCCTGGTGTTTCTGCTGGTGAGAGGGAAATCCAAAAAACATAACTGCAGTCCCAAAACAGGCACAAGCGTAATTCAAATACAAGCCAATGTTTCCAAAAGATGAAACTGACTCCTGCAGAAACATCAGAAAAGCCGTGCAGCTTTTCACTGAGAGGACATTTTAAACATGGAGCCAAAGAAAAGCTTTGCTTTGACACCAGAAGAAAATCGATGAGGGAATTAAAAAGGAACACCGTGAGTGTTTTCACAGCCCTCAGATTACTGATTATCGGCTCAGATTACACATTTAATGAAGCTAAGTAACGAGCTGACCTCCTAAAGGGGCTCGTTGCCCCCTTGGATCGAGTTATCCTCTCATACAGACAAACAGGAACCAGGGTCACTGTTTTCAGTGAGCCAGACTCCCCCTACAGGCCAACATACGCTACTACAGCTCAGTGCACATTTCCAGCCATAGAACGTGATAAAAACTTCATGTTCTTCGTATTACAGACAGACTGAACATATCATTAAAAACATCCTCTCAGGTGGAGCAGATGAACTTTTCATAGGGTTGTTGGTTTGATTCCTCAGTCTTGTTTCCTGTCCACTTTTCCACTGAGTCCAAATTTTGAAGCACACATGATGGTGCTCATGAATACAGTCCATTTAAAAACAGAACAAGGTTTTGTCCTCAGAAAAACGTTATGAATCTGACATCAGCAGCTGAAGAGATGGAAGCTGGGAAACAGGTCAGTGACAGTGTCACCATCTACGACATCAGCTAACGAGAAAACGAGAATTTAGATTTATTGACATGAGTGGCTCCAGTTGTTGCAGAACTCTGCTGAAATGAAGTCTGAATCCCAAAGTCTGACAGAAAAAAATAGAGAAGGAAAGAGGATTGTTGATCAGCCAATCAGCTTCACTGTGAAAGGAAGACTTCAGGAAGTCAGTGTGTCCTGTTGTTGCTAAGAGCCCATTGCTCTAAACACAACAACAAATCTATGTTTTTATTTCTCTGTTTGTGTCTGAAGACCCAAGATGTCAGTTAGTTTGTTTCAGAAGCCATTTTGACCTCGTACAGCTAGGCTAGCAGTTTCCCTCTGCTTGAAGTCATTATGCTAAGCTAGGCTAACTACAGCCTCATCCCAACCAGTTACTTTGGTAAGATAACTAAAAATAACAACATCAGCAGATTATATAAGAAGGGCCAGGGTTCAGCAGAAACACACACAGAGCGTGTGTGTGTGTGGGGGGGCTCTTTTCACACACAGTTTGATCCTCGACAAAAAGGTAAACTGGGAAGTACTGAGATTTATTTTCAAATGTCTTTTCAAATCAAATTTATAGAACTTGGATAACTTATCCTTAAATTGCTCTCCAGCAGAAAAGTCATGTGGAAACATCCATAGTGTGTCATGGTTGCCTGGCAACGGCTCACACACAGCAAATGAAAATTTAAACTCATTTTAAAAATTAGAAACTTAATTTTCAAAGAAATGTCTTTTTTTTTGAGACATCAGAAACAATCAAACTTACCAACATCTCTCGGTCATCATCCCTTCTCATGGTTCAGTCGCTCAGCGCTCACTGTCCCTTTTTCAAACACTTGAGAGTCACTCAGGTCAGAATCACAGAAAAACATTTTAGGCTCATTTTTGAAAATGAGAATTTGAGAATTTCTGACTCTTTTGTTCAAGTTTCAGGTTATTGTCGAGATCATTTCTTCAGGTTTTATTCACACTGAGCTCACCGCCTCCACATTAAGCGTCGGAGCTGCTGGCCTCTGCTGACCTCTGGTGGCAGACTGAGGTACTGCGCCGTGACTGCCTTCAGACAAAGATGCTTGTCGCCTTTTTTTTTTTTTCAGATTAATTTCAGGAACAGAGGGTCTCCGATCAGTTTTAACGTCATGCATCATTTCTTGGTGAGCGAGCACTTTTTTGGGGCTTGTTTTGGTATTTGTGGTGAGAAAAGTGACTCAGGTAGAACAAGTGGAATATCATCAAACACATGATGAGTTCTTTGCTGATTTAAGTGTAAACTGAGGAAGATAACAGAACATGAACACCTTTCAAACTGGAAAAACAACAAGATCCAAACTCATTTAAACTGAGGAAAAGTCTCAGCTGCTCCCAAGAAACCAGAAAAAAATCTGAAGACTGAATATTAAAGTCATGTTTCACCCAAAATGTACATTTGGCAGTGATGCGATGTATTTAACTCTCATTCTGAGGTACTCAGATTATTTTTTTATTTTATGTTACTTTATACTTTCACCCAATTAGATTTTTATGAGCTGATATTTAACTGGATCTCACAGCATTAGTTACTTTGTACATTCAGATTATTGGAGCTGAGCAGCAAAGCTGTTGTGATTCTATCAACATAAGTGTTACAACATTTAAGCAGCTGTTTATGGTTCAAAACTTTGGAAATTAATGATTCATATTAACTCTGTGATTCACCTTCATGATGTAAAGTCGGCTCAGTTTTCTTGGTGACCTGCAGCTCAGCAGGAGTGACACTTCCTGTCAGGGTCAGAGGTCGTGTGTTCAAATGCTCACCTGAATGGTGGGTGTACACAACAGCGCAGGTGTGTGTGTCAGCGTGCTGCCGACAGAGTCTCGTGTATCCGTCTCCTTTTCTGCCATTACTCTGCACAGACTGCAGCACTGTCACTATTCCACCTACTTTTTTCTCAAACTCTTTTTTCTTACGTCATATTTCGATGTGTAACTCGTGCTGCAGGCTTCAGTTTAATGTTACTGGTGAAAAAAGATAACTTCATTTACTGAGCCGCTCAAATGCATCTTTTAAGGTGGAATGTTTTCCTGTATGTTGTTCAATGCAAGAGTTACGCCATGAATTAATCAGTCCACCTTAAATGCCAACATGACAACTTGAGGAGGATGTAAGAGAATTTATTTGTCACATAGTGAAATGTGTAAACGTCAAGCACCTGGACAAGGGAAAGACTGCCGTCCATGTGCCTTTTACAGGTGACAGCTCTGCTTTGAAGACGATTTCTCCTTTAAATCTGATCAACAAGCTACGGCGTCTCGGTTTGTGCAATGCTGTTTGTGAGCGAAACTTAAGCTTTTTAATTTTAAGACCTCAAAGAGTCAAAGTTGGAAATGTAATGTCTGATGAAGTGCTGGCTCTCCTCATGTTGTGTTCTCAGTCCACTACTTTTTTCTCTCTGTACACGACCGTGTTGCTTCCCAGCACAACAACCGAATAGTTAAGTATGCAGACGTCACTCCTGTTATTAGGCTAATAAATTCACATGATGAGTCAAGCTACAGAACTCAGAGGTCAATGACCTAATCTTACGTTTTTCCAAAACCAAAGAGCTAATCTTTGACTCTAGGCGTGAAAAGACACCTCACCCTCTCATCACTATAAGTGGCACTGAAGTTGAGATGGTGAGCAGCTTTGAATTTCTTGGTGTGACCGTTTCAAATGACCTCAGCCGGCACGTCAACACCAATGCTCTCATGAGAAAGTTCCTGCAACGGCTTTTCTTTGTAAGGAAACTCAACTCTTTGCTATAAACAGACAAATTCTTCTTCATTTTTTTATCGCTGCATAATCGAGAGCATTCTCACTACTTTGTTTAGGGCATGGTTTGGTAGCCTTACTGTACGGGACTGTAAATCTCTGAAAAGAACTGTATGTCAGGCGAGTAAAATAGTTGATGCGGAGCTGCCAGCTCTGGAGGCTCTTTACAGCTCTCGGCTCCTGCCCCGTGCCACTAGCAGCACCCGTGACCCTTCTCATCCTGCTGCGAGCCTCTTTGTCCCCGTGCTTCAGGCAGGCGCCCTCCTTCCATCGAACGCTCCACTATGCAAGTCGTTTGTTTCCCAGCGCAGAGCGCAGACTGAATTATTCCAATGTTTGACGTATGCACTGCATCTTAACATGCAGTCTTCTTAAAATCCATGCACTTTCACAGAGTATGTCTTTTTGTTGTAATCTTTCTTACCATGTGCACAAGCACTTTGATTATTGCTTAAATATCTGTTTAATCTTGCCCTATTATTATTATTATTATTATTATTATTATTATTATTATTATTATTATTACCTAAATGCGGATGGACTGTAGGACATGTCCATGTGCAGCCTTACGTCTCTTTCTGTGTTCTTATTCTGTGCACTTTTATTCTACTGCATTGTGTGTATGTTGTGTTGTTTTTGTGTACCTCTGAGCTCTTGCACCCCCTTTTCTGATGCACTATCATCTGAAAATGGCAAATAAACTGACTCTTGACTCTTGATAATTAATTTGTTTCTGCTTTCTTACATGATGATATATACTTGAGCACGCTAATGATCTTCAAACACATTGGCTAAAAAAAATGTGCATGAAGTTTTGCTGGTTTATGAGGCTGATTTTTATTAGTTTGTTATTTTTTTTCACCTGGAGAAAAAAGTCCCGGTGCACTGCAGCGGCTCTGACGCAGCTTTAGTTATGTCCCGTTGCTAAGCAACACGAATACATCAACTTGTATCCAGCGTGTCGCACACAGTAGCCATGTGTACACAGACTGAAGTTCAAACGCTGCACTTTAGTGTTTACTTTGCACGTCAAAGAAACTGTGATGCAACACGACATGTTTGCAGTTTTCTTGACTGGACTGAATTGACGGATCCAGAGGGGCGGGGCTTAGCGAAGGTGCAGTCAGGTGTTGCTCTCTAGAGAAAATACATTCATGCATCACTGCCTTTGCGCCATTGGTGCGATTTTTTCTCCTACTTCTGCCTTTATAGTGTCAACTAGCAGGATGTTGTGGAAGTGCCAAAATAATTTTATAAAGTAAACATTTTAATGCTTTGTGATGTATTTTAATTAACACCATACATAAAATATACATTTATAATAAAAAATTAAAATTTGTGGACTTCCTCCTAAAGTTAGGCAGCAGAACTCATGTATAAATCAAAGTCTGCCTTTTATTTTCTATGAAAAATGTTTAAAGAAGCAGTGTGTAGTTTTTAGTGCCATCTAGAGGTGAAATTGAAATTGAGAACCTTTATTGCCACACACACACACACACACACACGTGACTAAATTTCAAACGGCGCTCTTACTCTGAAAAGGCAGACTGTGACTGATCAGCTGTTGGGAAACTTGGCAGAATGATCCAGAATCATTTTACTGTTGTGGCTTCTTGTCTGCGTGGCCCCGCCCCTCACTGCTGCTGCATTTAAATGGTCATTTCTCAGGAGCGCATGCACCACTGATCCTAATCCAGAGACAAATATTATTTTGAAATCGGTGCGTTTATGGCCTCTCACCTCAGCGGACTTCAGTTTCCTCCTCTACAGAGAAGCAGCAGCAGAAAAACCATCCAAACTCCTCAGAGCACTTTGACCCTCCTCTTCCTCCAACAGTCTGCCGTCAGCGTGTCCACGCGCTCAGTGGGTGCGTCTCAAGTCTCTGATTTAATTTATTTCAATTTCTTATTGGTCGTTTTCTTGCTCCTTGCTTGAACCGGAAGTTGTTTTGGCGACGCCATCTCAAGAACTGTCCCAAGTCTCTGGCTGCAGTCGAATAGTCACATCCTAGGTCCTTTCCTAACCTCCTTTCCTTGACCTCATGACGTTTTCCATCGGGGTTAAGGAAAGGAGGAAGGAGAATTCAAAAGGACGTAGGAAAAGAGAACTGCTGTGCTGAGGGAATCTGACAGCACCTTCACTCGGCTACGTAATCACGTGACGTGATGTTGTTGACGTGGTTGTGTTGTGGTGAAACTACAGTTTTCTGG
>JAQLOL010014738.1:0-10475 GCA_029783665.1 Naso thynnoides
TTACTAATATTAAAAGCCTTGACATGCACCCACGCCCTCCAATTTAAGCTTATGGATTTATCATGAAGCTATGGGTCCAGCCTGACTGCCTGCCAGGCTTAAAATAGTAACAACCTTTCAGTCTTTAATCTTAGTTGCAGGCGGCCGCATGTTACTCTTTACATTTTTCTTTGTAAATACTGTTGTTTTCAGGGCTCTCTAAATTTTCTTAGGGCTCTGATAGCCCTCAGAGTAAATACAATTAATAGGCTATACAGTACTAGTAGCCCATGTCATCCACTTCCTATTAACTAATAGTAAATTCCCATACCAAGTCGTCCAATCTTGTATGCAAATATTATCCTGTTTGTTCCTAGAGAAAATCTGTTAAACATTCAATAGCTTACTGGGTCAGTGGTGCATTAACGTCTTCTTTCAGAGAGCAAAAAGGAAAACTGCCAAACAAATCTTATTAATGTATCCTTCCTAAAAAGGAATAATTTATCCAATCTAACAAATACAAAGAGCTGACCTTGTTTCTTGAACGTCCACAACACCGCCGTTCCTTTCTTTAGACCATGTGACACCCTAAACTTTTTCTATCTGCCCTCCTCCCTCCCCCTCTGTGGGTCAGATATCTTTAACAACCTCCCACTTTCGCATAGGGGAGACCAGGGACAGCTGTAACACTTTCTGCAAATTTCCTTGTAACTCAAAGACAGTTTACACTGGAGGAGCCAGTTTTCTGCATTATAAAATTCACATGACATCTACTTGTAGCAGTGTATTTAATTGGTTTTCTGAAATATGTACAGGTTGGAAAATTGATTTTAATTCTGTTTCTACAACTGTCCCAGCAAACAGGGATGGATGTAACACATGTCAGGGATGGTTGTAAGGTGTCTAAATATACATAATCAATCAAATACTCAAAATGAAGAAGATATTATTGTTACCATTCATTTATTTTTAACAAATAAATATTACCTTTTATTCATGCTACATGACAAAAAATAGGAAGCCATAAAATTTTATAACACAAGAAAATATTCAATAAGGGGAACACAGTTTTGTCAAATGACAAAAAGCATTTTTCAAAATATTTAGCAAATGTTTGAACAGTAAGTCTGACGTTCACAGCATATTAGAATTTCTCATTCATTTGAGCAAATGGCATTGCTTTGGTACGCATGTGTGAGAGATAAGGTTCGATTTTTTACATATCTGCACAAAAATCACTTGTATATGGCTCACTGATCAAACCTGATCAATTGATTCTCAGTGAAATTGTCAAACTCTTCACAACCTTCAAATATCCTTTCATCGTTTGAGCATCACATGCCAAAATAATCCATTTTGTTAGGAAAATCTTTTTTCAAATTATTTTAGGAAAACTGCTGTATAAAGAACACACCAATATCCATAAAATTTGATTTTAACTAAGTAGTTTTTGTGCAACAGCAGTCAGGGGATTATATAAAAAAACAAAATAAATTCACTAAATATCTGTAGTGTTTTTAAGAATTCATACGATATTGCAAAACATATTATTTCAACAGATGTTGATATATGATATATGATATTTCCTTACACACCTAGTGCTATGTAGTCTACTGTCAAAAAATACAGAAATACTGTGAGGGGGTTTTTTTGTTGTTTTTTAACTGCCGCAGGTATTTTCATTGTTATGGGCTGTTTTTTGTTATTTAATGTAATTTCCTTTTTCATAAGGATGTAAGTTCGTTACTATCAAGGGGAAAAGTGTCAATCTATTTTGACCTGTATGGCTCAAATGCTAACAAAACAACTTTTCATTTTGGTGGCAATAGCCAGTTAATTGACGCATAAACTAAGTTTTGAAATATAAATTAAATGTTTTGAGTTACTAACTACCTTTTGCAAACATGTAATAGAGTTTTGATGTACCATTAAATTAATGTGACAATATCACTTACAGTTTAGAGAATGTTTCGAAAAATGAGCCAAAATGATTGAGAAAAACTTAGAGAAAACAGAAATATTTTTTTTATTTAATAATGACGTATTCAATAGCACATGGTACCAGCAGGTACCATAGACATTTAAGAATTTGTACAGGCCGTCACATCCCTAAAGCCTGAAAAAAAAAAAAAAAAAGTTTAAAACAAAATCATCAATTAGTACTTTATTTCTTTCATTGCATTATGGGAGATGATAAATGTTCAGACACAGCAAGTAGAAAGAGTCAGGGCATCACTTTAATCTTATTCTTTTATTGCATATGTATAAAAAAAACAATAAGGAACACAAAACATTTAATACTTTCAAAACATTTCAAGTGTCGCAAGCATTTCCTTTTCACCTGTGTGCATTCTCTCTTTTTTTTATGATTTATTATTATTTACAGACATACAAGGTGTAAACATGTAGACAAACGGTGTGTAGACAGACAGAGTGTAGACAAAAATAACATTGTGCTCAGTGCATTTAGTATGTAAGTCCGGGGTTCAGTCCGGCTTCAGAAATATATATGATTAAGGTGATGATGGTAACAATAGTAATAATGATAGTGATGGTACTAATCATAATCATAATAATAATCAATAATGCTGTTAATAGTAGTTACAGTGGCTGTGGCAGTAATAATAATAATAATAA
Organism: Naso thynnoides; assembly: GCA_029783665.1. Lineage (NCBI taxonomy): Eukaryota > Metazoa > Chordata > Actinopteri > Acanthuriformes > Acanthuridae > Naso > Naso thynnoides. Next base: position 2,617 of record JAQLOL010014738.1, read on the forward strand.
TAATAATAATAATAATAATACACTAGAAGTTAAATATAAATATAAGTATTTTAAAACAAAAAGAGAGTGGGGGGAAAGGGTTTTCTCTGGCTAGCCACCCCTCCATCCCTCCCTAGGACTATGAGTGGCCCATCGCCTTCCCCTATCTCTATATGTATATGTGCATGAACCTACATGCTCACACTATGCACGTATTGTTACTTTGTTTCCTCTATTCTTCTTTCCTTTTCCTCTCCTTTTGTTTTGTGGTATTTCAAGGAGAGGGTGTGTTTTCAGGTGTGGTGCATTAAAAGCAGGGAGAGCAGGGTGTGTTTTCAGGTGTGGTGCATTAAAAGCAGGGAGAGGGGTGGTCGCTGATTGTCATTTTAGTTTTTAAGTGTGCTCATCCCTCTTCCCTTTTCCTAAACTAGTATAGGGTGCATTTAAAAAAAGGCGATGTGCCATCTGAGATGAGTTCAGATCGGGGAGTGGAGAGGAGGGGAGGAAGGCCAGCAGGGGAGCCGCAAGCCAGGTCAAGATGATAGTAATGATATTATTAACAGTGCGAATACTAGTAGTGCTGCAACCACCACTGCCACCACCAACAACAGCAACAATGACAAGGACATTCCTGATAACAACAACAACAGCAGCAGCAAGTCACAGCATCAGCAGTTACAAGCAACCGTAATGTAAAAGATGAATATATATGATGACAATTAATGACGATTCACAGGTGAATAAGTAGGCGGCAGATTTGTATTGTAGAGCCGCTAATAATAATAATAATAATAATAATAATAATAATAACCACTAGTATAATAACCATTAGTATTACTACTATTACCACTGCTATAATGCCAGAGGGCGATAAGAGAGGAAGAGAGAGATTGAGAGAAAGAGAGAGAGAGAAGATAGAGGAGAGCACTTTGGGGGAGAGGAAAAGTGAAAGGATCGAAAACCTAGAGAGCTACCTGGATGATTTAACTGTTACTGGGAGGGGGTGAAAGAAAACTGGGGAAGAGGACTAAGAGAGGTGGGGGGTGTTAAACAAAGTGGGTTCCATGGTTTGGTACGTGGTTAGGGGTAGATAAGTCTTGTTTTGGGTTGAGATGAAGTAAAAATGTATTCCAGGTGTCATTAAAGGCTGACATATTGTTCCTTTTGTGAGCAGAAAGTTTTTCTAAGGAGATGTATTCTGTGAGGTAGTTGAGCCAGTGGGAGGTGTGAATCGCATTTTTGGTTTTCCAGTTTTGGAGGATTACTTTCTTTGCGATAGTTAGAGAGATCAGAAGGGGGTATTTGTATTTGTGTGGGAGGGCTAATTGTGTTGTGTCTCCTAGTAAACAGAGTGAGGGGGATAATGGGATTCTGCAGTCCAAAATGGTGGAGAGATGTTCAGTGACTGTTATCCAAAACGTGTGAACTGGGTGACAGCCCCATGTGGCATGTATATAATCTTCCGTGCAACCTTCTGTGCATTGTGTACAGATGTCATTGTCAGCTAATTTCATTTTGAACATTTTACTCTGGGTGATGTGGTACCTGTGGATAATTTTATATTGTATAAGCTGGAGGTTTGTGTTAGTGGTCATGGTAAAGATATTTTCATTTATTTGTATCCAGGAATCGGGGCTGGGAGAGAAAGCCAGATTGTTTTCCCATTTGCTAATTGGTAGTGAGATAGAGGTATCTGAGCTGGAGATGAGTTTGTATAGTTTAGAGATTATTTTTTTGCTGTTTCCAAATTTCATAATTTCTTCGATGAGTTTAGATGGCTGTAATGTGTTGTTGACTATGTTTATCTTAGATTTGATTACAGATTTTAATTGGAGGTATTGTAGGACCTGATCCCTCCCAACCCCGTATTCCTGGATTAGACTGTTGAGAGAAATGAATTGGTTATTTAAAAAGAGGTGTTGAAGCTGGGTAATTCCATTTTGGTGCCAGGTGTGAAAGTATATAGTGGTGCTACCAAGTTTGAAGTCCAGGTTATGCCATATTGGTGTGTATCTACATGGTGCAAGTGATGCTCTGGTGATTTTGTTGGTTTTCCACCAGGCTGTCAGAGTTATTGTAGAGTAATTGCAGAGATTGAGTTTCTGGATTGATTGTGGTAGGAAGGGGAGATCTGTAATTGAAATTGTTTTGCAGAAACTTTGCTCTAAATCAAGCCAGGGGGTGTTATGGTGTTGTTTCTGAATCCATTTGACTAAATATTGCAGCTGATTTGAGAGGAAGTAGTAAAGGAAATTTGGTGCTTCTAGACCGCCTTGTGACTTTCTATTTTGTAGTGTTGCGAGTGAGATCCTTGGCTTTTTGTTATTCCAGTAAAACTGTGTGGTAATTGAATCCAGAGTTTTAAACCATTTGTCAGTGGGTGTGGTGCGGATCATTGAAAATAGGTAAGTGATCTGGGGCAGGATTTTCATTTTAACTGAGGCTATTCTTCCAATCAGGGTGAGTGGTAGTTTGGTCCAGCGTTGGAGGTTGTCTTCTATCTGTTTAATCAGTGGGGTGTAATTGAGAGAGAACAACTCTGACAGCCTGGGGGAGATGTTAATTCCGAGGTATTTAATATTGCCAGTGTGAAGTGGGAGGGTGGGAGTTTGGGCTGCAGAATTGCGGATGTCTTCTGATATTGGTAAAATGGTTGATTTCTTCCAGTTTATTGAATAGTGGGATATTGTAGAGAAGTTGTTAATGGTGTTGAAAGTTTCCTGTAGTGATACTGGGGGATTCTTTAAGTATAGGAGCAAATCGTCTGCATATAAACTAAGCTTGTGTTGTGTATTGGCTACCTGAATTCCTTTAATTTTAGTGTTTTGTCGTATTGCTGCTGCAAGTGGTTCGATGAAGATGGCAAACAGAGATGGTGAGAGTGGGCATCCTTGTCTGGTTCCCTGTTGGAGTGTGAGGAGTGGTGAGGTGATCCCATTGGTGATTATTGTGGCCTTTGGTGCAGTGTGAAGAATCTTGATCCAGTGGATGAACGACTCTCCAAACCCAAATTTGTGCAGAGTGTTGAATAAAAAGGACCAGTTGACTTTGTCAAAGGCTTTTTCTGCGTCTAATGATACAATTGTTGTCTGCTCAGGTTGCTGTTGTGCTAAGTTGATTAGGTCTACGAGTGTTGTCTGAGGCATGCCTATTTTTAATGAAACCTGTTTGGTCTGGATGGATCAAAATGGGGGTAACTAGTTCTATCCTGGATGCAAGTGTTTTAGTGATGATTTTAAGATCAGTATTGATTAGTGAGATAGGTCGGTAACTGGAGGGGTGTAATGGATCTTTATTTGGTTTCAAAACAAGTGTTATGACAGCTGTATTCATGTGGGTTGGTATGGTGGAGGTTGTCTTGATTTCTGTTGTGACTTTGAGGAATAGTGGTGATAAAATGTCCCAAAAATATTTGTAAAATTCTACTGGGAATCCGTCAGGTCCTGGTGATTTGTTGTTAGGCATCTTATCCAGAGCTTGCTTGAGTTCTTGAATGGTGATGGGTAAGTCTAAGCTATCTATTTGTTTCTTGGATAATGAGGGCACTTCTAGGTTATTCAGAAAGGATTCTATCTGTGGTTGGTTAGGATCATGGTTGGAAGAGTAGAGGTTGCTATAAAAATGATAAAACACATTGTTTATTTCCTGTGGATTTTGGGTGATGTTGCCTGTATGGTCCAGTATTGATGGTATCAGTGCTTTTTCTTTCTTATGTTGTAATAAGTTTGTCAGGAGTTTACTTGATTTATTGCTATATAGAAATTGTTCCAATTTAAGCTGTTGTATGAGGAATTCTGTTTTCTTGTGTAGAATAGATTCAAGTTCTGTTTTTAGTAGTCTCAGTTTATTTTGTATTTCACCGCTGGGGTTATTAGAATATAGGTTTGTTAAATGTTTAATTTGATGCTCCAGATTATTTTCTAGTTCCTGTTGCTGTTTTTTCTTGTGTGATGAGTATGATATAACTTTACCCGTTAATACAGCTTTGCCAGTTTCCCACAGTACTGATGGTGTTATTTCGGAGAGTCGTTCATCTCTAGGAAGGATGCCCACTCTCTACGAATCATGGAGGTAAAATCATGATCATCTAAAAGAGAGGTGTTGAGATGCCATCTTCTTGGGGATCTAGTGGGTGATTGAGTGGTAATTGATAATGAGACTGGGGCATGATCACTGATTATAATTGGGTGAATTGTGTTGTCTTGGATGAGTTTGGTTAGTGAGTTACTTATGAGAAAAAAAATCGATTCTTGAGAAGGATTGATGGACGGGAGAAAAATATGAGTATTCTTTAAGTACTGGGTTTCTTCCTCTCCAACTATCGCAAAGTCCATAATCGTCCATGTACTGTTTTTTATTTCTGTGGAGTGCCATTTTTTTGAGTTGCCTAATACACTAGAGCGGTCTGTTGAAGGGTTAATGACTGTGTTGAAGTCTCCGCCCAATATGATATTTGTGGTCTCACGTAATAAAGAGAAGAAGTAGTGAAAAAAGTTTGGATCGTCACTGTTGGGGCCATAGATATTAGCTAGTGTGAAAGTAGAATGATACAAGGATACATTAATGATAATAAATCTTCCTTCTGGATCAAAGCTAGAGGAATTGTGGATGAGTGGGATATTCTTACCTACTAAAATTGAGACACCTCTTTGTTTGCTGTTATAAGTGGATGAAAATATTTTGTCGTATTCTTTAGTCTTGAGATATTGCTGTTCTGAGTTAGTTAGATGCGTTTCTTGTAGGAAGCATATGTCAGCCTTTAATTTAATAAGATGATTAATTATTTTGGTCTTTTTTGTTTGATTGTGGATACCACGTACATTCCATGTTACCAGGTTGAGAGTTTGCATAACAGGAGATATGTAGATCTTATTTTGAATGATAGATAGGAGCTAATGAGGGACAGAGCAGAGGGTACAGAGGAGGGAGTGGGGATGTCGGGGAAAGGCTCCTGGGCTTTAGTCCAGTAGAAACAGAGTGAGAGGAGAGAGAGACAGAGAGGTGAGAGGAGGAGAGAAATGATAAAATACTGCTTATTATAAATTGCAGACTGCGTCACTTTGTGCAGATATACATGGTGTAGATGTGTGATACAATAAACATAAACAGTGCAGACAATACAAACATAGATACTATATAGACATTCGAGGAGGTTGTGGGATCCCTTATTGGGCATTAGATTTAGCTTGTATCTGGTCGAGCGTGTAAGTTAACTATAATACAATATATCAGTTGATGTTAAAAATAGATATTGTAATAGCTAGATTATCTGTTGTTGCCAATTCAGTTCATTGTGTGCCAGATCCAATTCGTTTCATTTCATTTAGAAAAGCCATGGTGTGGTTTTAGTACATTTGAATAGCTGTCCATCTATATATAGCTTGTCCACCACCAGTGAAGCGCACTTGTTCTTTTTTCTGTTTTCTTTCAATATTGGGTACAGTACTTTGCACCGTTCGTTAATTTCCCGGGGATATTGGTCGTTTAAACCAAAGTCTGTGCCTTTGAGTTCTCTTCCTTTACTTTTGACCAGTTCTTTCTGTTTGAAGTGTTCGAATTTCACAACGATGGGTCTCGGTCCGTTGTTTCTTTGTTTGCCTAGTCGGTGAGCTCGGTGAAATGTTGTGTTTTGGACCGTAGCGGGTGGAAGTTTGAGGTGAGTGATCATGAATTCTTTGATTTCGGTTTCTGGATTGTCGGGTGTTTTCTCGGGGATGCCGGAGAAGACGAGGTTGTCACGCATGGATCGGGTCTTCATATCCAGGATGCTTTCTTTCAGCAGTTTGTTTTCCTTTGTGATGATGTGCATCTGTTCAGAGAGTGCCTTGACGGAGGTCTGTAAGTTGTGGTTTGTTTGTTGTAGAGAGATGATGTTGTTATGGGCGAACTCGAGGCTGTCTCGTATGTCGGTAACTTCTTTGTGTAGTTCCATTAACTTATCCAGTTTTCGGTTAATGCTGTCGAGAAGACTAACCTCTTGTGGTGGTCTGGAGGTCGTCGGTATCTGTGGAGGAGTCCCTCTTCTTCTTTTTGGGGTTGAGTGGGGGATCCATGTTGTTCTGCCGGTTGTAGTATAAGTCAATGACGTTTTCTAGGTCCGTTACGGTCTCCACTGTCGGGTTCAATTGTGTCGGGTGGTGAGAAACTATCGGATTATCACTTGAAAATTAACTTTGTCGCGAGTTTGTTTACTCTTAGTTCCAGGGCGCCGCCATGTTTAATCTCGCTCTCTGCTCTGACTCTCGCGATACATGCCGTCACACTGCCATCCCCCCTGTAACCCCCACTCTTGTTCATTCTATTCCTGGTAAACATCTCATCATCAGGCAGTTCAAAGTCCATTTATTTATCAGGTTTAATCCAATTTTCTGAATGGCTGTGATATTGAATAGTGTGTTGAAATTATTTAAATATTCTTTAATGTGGTGGAGGTTGACGTAAAGACTTTGTTAAACTACTACTGTTAAAACGGATTATGGATAATTTAAGGTCTGATTTGATCATTCTTTTGAATTGACTGTCCGTGTAATAATTACAGTTGATATTGACATTATTAAAGAAGTTCTTGTCAGGATCAATATTATTTATTATGTTTTCTGTTTTGTGTACAGTGAACTTGAAAGTTTCAAGTTTTGCCTCATTACAGTCTGTGGGTGTATTATTGCCCTCCTCATCCTCAGAAGAAGATGACTGGCTACAGAAAGTGCTGGTCATGGTGGTTGTGTGGCGACTGCAGTGGAGTTCATATTATACTGTAAGTTTTTGTCACCTTTCGTTGTCCTGTTGTCTCTGATTAGTAGTATTTTGTCTTCTTCAGATGTTCTGTTGAGTTTGAGGAATATTTTACAGTTAGATGTCCATGTTGCTTGCCACCCAATTATGTTTTTTTTTTAGTAAACAGGCTCGTTTGGCAATATTCGCATTTGTCTTCATCAGGTGTTCATTTATGAAGACATATGTCCCCTTCAGCTTCTTCCCCTGCTCAAGCAAGGCCATTTTCTCTTTTCTGTTTACAAATCGAATCATTATAGCTAATTTTAATTTTTTGTCTTTACGGGGTAGAGGATGACAAGCCTCGATGCTGCTGTTGTCCACGGTGATCCCCTTACTGACAAAAAAAGTTCAATACCTGTTGTTTGATGGACTCCAGGTCAGGTCCAGTGGGTTCAACGTCTGGGGCTGCAGCTTTGGTGTACGACCAGGCTTAATCTCCAGGCCACTGATGATGAGGTCGTTCATCCTGGTGTATTGCTCCAGGTCCACCACCTGGTCCTCCAGCATGTGTATTTTTTTTGTCTTTTTTGTCATTAAGTCTCTTCAGTTCTTTTACTTCTCCCCAGGGCTTTGAACCAGAATTTTTTCCCAATTGTTCCGTTACCAACAGAAACAGTGTTTTAATGTTTCCCTTTATGTGTTCCACCCTAAAATTGCAATCCTGAACCGGTTAGAACAAAAAAATTTGTTCCCGAACCGGTTAATAATGTTCCATGTCAACTGTGGGACATTAAATTGGTAGGTTTACCTTTAGGACTTAAAAATTGGCAATTAAAGCCCAAGTAGGTAACTTTGCGAAAGTGAAAGTAAACTAGCGACTTGATCTGAAATTTCAACACAATACACCACCAAATCCCTTTATGAACCTCTGCCAAGTACCCCCCACACACACAGACATACGCACGCACACACACATACATACAAACGCGCAGGCACACACACATACACAAAGCAGCTATAACGCACCCACAGAAGTCATTGCATATCCGTAGCAACGGGAGACTCCTAAACAATATTGCGTCTCTCTCACCATGAAACACACTCTTCTTGTGTGTGTCTGCATGTGTGGAGGGAGGGAGGGGGGTTGACAGAGGTGAAAAGAGGGA
>JAQLOL010014739.1:0-10473 GCA_029783665.1 Naso thynnoides
ATGGGACTATCACAGATATATCAGTATATCAGCCTATTTGTTTTCCGATATGTGCCAATATGATTTTTTTTTTTTTTTTACAAAATATATAATGCGAAAAACCCTTTTTTAAAAAAAATATTATTATTATTTCTTATTATAATAGTCAGCAGTTGACTGATAGTGAACATAAATAATGTTTATTTAGCAATTTGTTTTATCTATTATTTAATGGAATGTCAGTAATTGACTGACACAGGACAATGCTGATGTTCATTAAGCCATGTAATTTTTTTATTCCTTATTTTCTGTGTTAATTTCTAGAACTGACTGACAATGTACAATAATCGTAAATATCCTTTAATTAAGTTAGTTGTTTAAGACAGCAGTCTTCTGAGCACCTTTGCATCTTCTTATGCGTGTAAAATCGGTTGAAAATCCACACAGAAAAGGTTTATTTTCATTCCAGCTCCAAAAAAAATCACTACATCAGTAATCTGTAAATTTTTCCCCTCTTAAATCTGTATTTTATCAGTCTAAAAAATATATATATCAGATTTAGTCACTTATCAGCTCTTCAGGGACACTGCATTATTTTCTGCTATGACTCACCAGTGATTTGATATTTCTTTCTATGTATTGCTTGCAAGGTTTTTGATATATGTATTCAAGGTTATCCTGTTCACTGACAAACAGTGAGAATTACTTTATTCCTTAAAAAAATAAATTAATAAATAAATGAATGAGCGTCACATTTTTCACCAAGACTCCATTCGTGCTGGGCAGCTTGAAGGAGTGAATGTATGTGACTATGAAGCCACATTTTGCTGACAAAGACCAAAGTCATTCATAAAAATATTACAGGATAAAAACGACTCCAGTGGTCTTGCTGGTACCTTCAGGCAGTAAAACACAGAGCCTTGAAGGGTTTTTAAGTCCTGCAAGGCCATACTCCCGACATTATTGTAAGCTGCTTTGAGATAAGCCTCTTTGTGATGGCTTTGTGATACAATCATTGTGCTTACGCTGCCAATCATGCAGGGCTCAAATCACTGCAGGACCAAAGTCAGGTTTCTGCCAAAAGCATCACCTCTGCAAGACTGTTCAACCCCTGAGTCACTCAGTGTCACAGTCATTTACCACCGGCTTGGTGCAGTTGTATGAATACTATTTTTCAATTTGAATAAAGACACACTTATGTGCTGTAGCTGTGTTTTAAGAAATGATTTAAATTTTAGGATACATTGTGAATATAAATGTTAACAGATTTTTTTTTAGCAAATTTACGGTGGGGGGGGGGGGCTATTATTTTACAAATTTTAAAGCGTAAAAAGTAATAAAAACTTGTTTGCTCAATGTGTTCAAGCTGAAAGGATTTGTGTTTTCATTTAATCCAAACATTTTAGTTGATCTTTCTAATGGAACTTTTTTTTTTAAGTTAACATGAAAAATATCAATTATTTCGTGTGTTCTTTTTTAATCAAACTCTGTGGTTCCCAAAGTGGGGGCAGGGACCCCCTGGAGGGTTGTGAGACACAGAGGGGCAGTTGTGAGAAACAAAAAACAAATAATTTTTTTAAATAATTTAGACCTGCATATTTAACCCATTATTGTATAAACTCTGGAAATACTCTCTATTAAATTATTCAAAATAATATTATGGCTGTTAGGCTGTTGTTCTTCTGTGCTAATGTTTGCATAGGCCTAATAGCGCATGTTCACAGCTGTGCACAACTTTTTCTCGATGGGGGTCCCCTGTCTCTAGCGCCACTATTTTGGGGGTCGCAGGCTAAAAGTTTGGGAACCCCTGATTTAACCTTTTGTTAATGTCTTCATATTTTTTCTGTAATTTAGTTTTTGTTTATCATGTATTTTGTAACTTCGGTAATTCACAGATTGAACAAGTTAGCTCCTGTTAAATGTTTTTAATGTATTCATATGGATGCTATCTTATCTTGGAGTATTTATCTGTAGCCAGACCCAACAGCAACATTATTTTCGTAGGAGACTGAGGTGACAGGGAGTCTGTGGCATTTCCTATCTTTAATACAGGGTGTTATCAAAATATACGATCAATGCATCATAGAAGATGGTCCTTGAAATTAGATTTGAAAGACCTCCTTGTGGTAATGAAACTATGAGATGTGGTCTAAAATATCCCAGAAAAAGCTCAGAAGTGGACCTTGAATCAACATTTTTTGTGAGATTGTTTTTTCTTGTTTGGCTCAAAGCTAATTTGTCTGAGCTGGCATGAATGTGCTGAAAGACTTTGGCTGCTTCTGTCCTTCTTTCTACAGGTTGGACTCAATAAGTTCATTCCTCAGTCCAGCAAACTGTTAAATTATGAAGGAGATGTAGAGTTTGTTGTCTGACAGATTTACTAGAGCTGTTTGGAACAGTGCACTGTACTGGAATGTTTGTTTTTGAAGTGTGTGTGTAAAACATATGTAGCTTTTTGCACAACTTGCAAACACATCACACACAACAATCTAGAGGAATCTGGCAAATAGTCCAGGTTGCAACTCCTGATTATTTTCATCATTTCATTTATCATCATTAAAGGAGCTATATACAAAATTAAGTCTTATTTCAGGGAAAAAATATTTTACTATATAAAGAACTAGTGGCGTATTGACATCTAATATTGAGAATGACGTCACACACCCTCTCAGTGTGTTATCAGCTTTAAAGTTTTTCTTAATTTTTCTCCCATATTTCTTTTTGTGCGGTAATCATTTTAAAAAAAACAGTACTTGCCAGATCTCCAAGTTTGATATCTGTTGCATCAGATTATTCCTTTTATTTGATGTTGCATAGATTTCAGTAACAAGGGGTTTTTGGTCCACCAGAACCTGAAATTCCTCTCAAAGCAAACATGGTGCTGTCAGCAGAGTTGCTGAGAACAGGGGGTGGGGCAGGTGGAGTTCCACTGGAAAGGGGAGGTGTGGCTGACATGCAGGTTTGTTTTGGTGTGATGCCGGTACTGAACTACAACCACAAGCAAAGAATTGATTTTGTATATAGCTCCTTTTGTGATACTGTGTTGTTTTTTTTTTATTAAATATTTAGTATAAAAATTTCAGAAAATAGTGAATGTTAATTTCCCAGAGCCTGTTGCCTTCTCCACATTGCTGAACATGTCCAACCGGAGGCTAAAAAGCCAAATATATTTAATTAAGAATGACGTAAAACTAAAATAAGCAGCAAATCTTCACATCAGAGAAGCAAGAAAGCCAAGAAGATTAAGTAGCTTTACTTGATTAATGCATTAAACTACTAACTGGTAATTAAAACAATTGGCAATTTTTACATGTCAATTAACTAAGAAATAAATTGACTAATACTTTCGACATATGTAAATGAAATGGTAACCAGTACTATCAGTAGCAGAAATAGGATGTTTCCACACAGAGTCAATGGTTAATCAGGGCAGTGACCGAGTTTTCACACCTTCCTAGATTAGTGGAACTCCAGGATAATGACTGACGAGGAAACAGGTCTGCACCAGCTGTCTTCTACTACCAACAAGCATCACTCACTCTCTGGTTCACTCTCACATGGTGTGTGTGTGTGTGTGTGTGTGTGTGCGTGTGTGTGTGTGCTTTTCTGCCTCCTGCCTTAAATCCCCTTCAGTGAAGTCAGTCATGCAGACGTTCCTGCAGGAGGTTTATCCCTCCTCGGATCAGCTCTGCTCCCTGCACCGGCAGCCCCCCTGCTGGGAGCGGCTGCAGGACAGGGAGGAGGATGACCCATCTGGTGGCCCCTCAGAAGTAAGAGAGAATCATACGTAATGTCTGTTTGCAAAGAGTTGAGGCAAAAAGTGAGAAAATTAGAACATTCTTAGGCAAACAGACGCCTTACACACACTGTGAAATACCTCTGGAGGGAGGTATGTGAGTGTGGGTTCAGCCCACGGAGGTGGAAGGCTACAAACAAACCAACCAAACAAAACTACTTACGTCCCTCTTGTCCATAGGGGGACATAAAGGGGGGTTATTAAAGCAAGTCCAGGCAAAGAACAACTGAGTGTGAACGTCGGGGATGGACAAGAATGAAGAAACCACAAAACAGCCAGAGGCAGACAAACAGCCTGACTGCTGACACTGCTGCAGCGTCGACTATGAGCTCATCAACAGTCGTGGGAGTCACAGAAGTGTACTGAGAACCATCACTGTCGTCTCTGGGCTAAAACTAAATGATAAGATTTTAATGCGGTGACTTCAAAGTGATGGTTATGAGGCAAATTAAGACATCAGACTGAGGTCATTTGGCTGAAAACACCTTCAGAAACATTTAGGTTTAAGTTCCCTGAGGATGTACTCATGATTCAGTCATTCCAATTGCGTCAGTCTTTCCCTTTCTGAGCAACTAGAAAAGTGCAGAAAAGATTTGTACATCAGCAGAACACTGAGAGAACAATGAATTGAATATCTATTTATCAGTTCAGTAATTTATCATTTAGCTGAGTTGTTAAGCTGTATGTCAAACATTCACTGGTTCCAGCTAATCTTTTTCTGTTTTAAATCATTACTTACTCTTCCACCCAAATGCAGCACAAATTTTAATCAAATTGACACAAGCTCTGCAAAAGAAGATGGAAATTATCATGTGTTTCCATCAGCCAGCATTATGCAAATATTAAAAGTTGAGTGCATAGAGATGAACAGTTGGTGTTCTCCAGTTCAATGCCACTGAATCACTGCAGAGGAAGATATGAAACAAGATAATGTAATATCAAGAGCAGCAGTCAAACAGCAAACAGTAAGAATCCATGTTTGAAACATGATGGTATTTATGTTTTTTTTGTCAATGTATTATTTCCTCTTCAAAGAACAACAAATGAAATTAACTTTCATGGTTCAGTTGGTATTTGTAGCCCTAACAAGAAGATCAAGATGTGCTCCATCGAGTGGTCAGTCGTCACTTGTAAAATGTTCAGAGGGCCTCAAAGCAAAATGGTTAAAGCACATGCCACATAAACACAGTCACCAGCAACTCGTCATCCATGTTATAGCTCTGTCTCTCTGTTTCCTCCCCTAATCCTTATCCAAAAAAGGGAAAAAAACAAAACACTCACAAAAATACTCAAAAAATAATAATAATAATTCATGTTACATAAAAGATGAATACATTTTTCTAAGAGGCCCATGACTCTGATCTGCTGGGTTTGTTTTTGGTTCTAACCCACCGAGGATCTCTCTCTAAACAGCATTAAAAAATGATAAAAGCATCTGAGAATGATCCCCAGTGCACTGTAAAATGCAACAGCATGAACAGATACTGTCCTCTTTAAGAGGAAGGAATGAAACTGGGCTTTTTTTAAAATCTTAGAGTAAGTTCATACCAAGAATGCTGTGAACATCCAAAGACAATGAAAAACATGCAGAGACTCAGGGGGAGCTGTGCTGCGCTTTTTGCAAGTAATAAAAACATGAAAAATATTTTTCGGATAGAAAAGGCTCCAGAACAGACAGTGGTGGAGCCCTGGGGGGCAGTTATATAAACATGGCCTCTAGATTCGCTGCCCCCCTCCAGTGTCAATAGGATATTGGATTTCAAGGTTGTTATTGCTTCACCTTGTTGTTTCTGTCAAAGAAATGCTTTTCATAAGCCAATTAAAAGTTTGGAGACGGACAGAAAAAAGAGAAAATAAACAAATGTATCAATCAGGCAAAGATGGTGTTCTGTCAAATACTTTTTCAATTCAATATAACTCTTTAAAATGCATAAAATGTCTGAAAATAGCACCCAAAAAAAATGCCATCAGATCTGTACCCAAGGTAACATTGCACATTTCTACACAAATGCTGCAACAATGACATGTTTAACTGAATGAGAGAAAATTAGTCTTCAATCATTTGAATCATTTACTGTCACTTTTTAAGCAAAAATACCAATATTTGTTGGCAATTCTTCCCCAGCTGCAGACAGAAAAAGTTAATGCGAGACACTATAAAAGTGAGTAAAGGGCTTTGTGACATGGCAAAAAATGCAAACTTTTTCCATATTGATCAAAATAAACATTTTTCTGTTGATGTTAAAAAATGATGCCAGTTTGGAGGTTATTCAGATAATGACTGAGGCCTAAAAAACTAGAGTCTTCATTAGAGAAAAAATTAGATTAAAGCTGCAAGCAGCGTTGAACAGGCCCTTGCACTCCTTCGCCCATCATGGAGGGCTGCAGTCGAGCTAAAAGCACCTGGTAGCGATAAGCGCTGTCTACAACACGACCATTTTGTAAAAATGATACAATAACTTTAACAACAGCCTTACTTCCTGTTTCCAGTAGGAGGTGCAATATGCATGAGCTGTTGTTGGCATACTAATCTCCTCAGAGTGGCAATCTGAGCATAGGTTAAAAATTTCAGACGGATCGGATAAGGTAAAGTGAAGTTACAAGAACTTTCTGTCCATGGAGATTAACGCCATCATCGTGGCGATGACGTTTGATGAATCCTCACATGGTTCATTATTCAGCAACATTGAGGCATAAACATCACTCAGATCAAAATAGAGCAGAACCAGTCAATCCTTTGAGAAGCTGTAAATTCTAGAATAAATCGTGTCATTTCCTGTCCCCAGTAGGTGGCGCCATGACTGTGAGTGAATGTTGGCATACAGATGTGTTCAGGCTGGCACACTTGTAAAATATTTCAGGTTTGGTACATATGGAACCATGTGCATTGAAGGTATACACATTTCGTTGTTCATGGCGAAACGCTCAAAATGGCGGCCCTGTCATGCCCTCACCGTAACTCCAAAACAAAAGATTTTAATAACTCTTGATCCCTGAAGGGATCAACTCTTGAAGGGATCAAGAGTACAGAGTGCACACAGCAAGTTTCACAAGAATCTGATAAATTCCCTTGGAGGAATTTGTCAAAGTACACAACGTGTAAATCATCAAAAACGGCTGTTCAATTTAAAATGGCCGACTTCCTGTTGAGTTTGGCCTATGGTTTCAAGAGACTTTTTGTAGATCTAGGTATGATACATATGTCCAACAAATTTCATCCATACACGTGAAAGTTTGCTCCAGGACTGCAGTTTAGGGGGTTTTAGCGAATCAATTTGCGCCGCCCACTTACAAAACCAATGAAATACGAAAGTTTGACCACAATTGACCAGTCTGCCAAGTTTCATGAGTTTCTGAGTGTGTTAACCCCGCCCAAAAGGCGAGTTATTTAACTAAAATAATAATTCCTTCAGTTACAGTACGGCCGTCACATTAGTCGGTGCTCAAGCCCTAAATATTGTTTTGCTGCACACATGATTTGGTTTAGAAAACATTTTGTGATAGAAAAATATACTTCATTTCATCTAAATGTCAAAATTTCACTGTAAGTTACTGCGGGCAGAGCAGCTCAACGTTAGCCTGGCACAGCCAGACTCTTGATTCACCATTCATCACCGTCAAAACTACCTCTCATCGCAATTGGATAGACCTACAACCACACGACCAATCAGAGCTGTTTACCCGTCTTTACCCTCACACTGCATGCGGGCTGGCGCCATGTTTGTTTTTAGAGGAATTTCAGGCAAGCCAAAAAATCCTCCTGATTGAAAACTACGCAACATTAAATAAAAGGAATGTTACTTCAACACAGAAAACAACTTTAGCGACCCAGCAAGTACTGTTTTTTGTGATTACTACATGTAGGAAGTAATAAGAACCTTTAGCAGGAGTCTTTCTACTGCTGCGTGCGGTGTCCACCTGAGTCTCAGCAGCCTAGCATACAACACAACACGTAAACAAACAAAAAAAAAAAAACACTGTACAAAAGCACACAAACTGACATAAATACATTAATATCGCAAAACACAATATAATAACATCTATGTGATTATTGAAGTTACGTAAAGTATTGTTAGTACCTTAATCATCGAGGCTACGACAACTCGTGTCAGGTACCGGGTACACAGGCCAGAGCTGCCGGCTCATCTGCGCTCCCCAATGAGTCATCACAAAAAGCCCGCCCCATTCGAAACAGTTGTGACTGGCCCAGCCTCTTTTCGGCCAGGTGGAAATCGCCTTGAGTGTTAGGGATATCACGCCCTTTTCACAAAGAGAATTAATTCTGGAAGTGAATAAAGGGTCTGGTTAACAGGCTAATTCAACGTCACATTTCTGCAAGTTTGTTTTCTGCTTGTTGAACAGCTGTTGACAGATTGATCAGAGGGCGCATCTCAAGTCTCTTATTTATTGTTTCCTCGCTCCTCGATCCTCGCTTGAACCAGAAGTTGTTTGGTGACGCCATCCTGAGGACCGTCCCAAAGCTCTTATTTGTGCACTGAGGAGCGAGGAGCGAGGAACGAGGAGGGATCATCGAGGAGCGATGAGCGAGGATACACGAGTCCATCCTCCGCGGAAGTCTCTCAGCTCAACAACCAGGTAGAGAAACTCCACTTCCACAGCTGGAGCATTTGAACGAAATGGCACAGAAGGGTTTAAGTCGCCCATATTCACTTCTTTCTTTGCATTGAATTAATTCAGACGCACTAACGTGAAGGAGTCCAGAGAGCAATGATACTTAACGCAAAGATAATAAAAGCGTGATAGTACATATATGAAAACGTCATATTGGGAATTAGTGAAGATTGGAAAAACAGAAGAGAGGGGCTCTACATAGATTTGTAGTGTTTGTGGAAATATATGAATGGGCTGTTATTTCCAAATAACTTGGCTTGAATAAGAAAAAACACTCGGGCCACTTTCTACAGCAAATCCAGCTGCTCTGTGTCATCATGAAGGGATGTCGCTTCAAATGATGCCGCTGAGGACAGAACGTTTCATTTCTCTTAAAATGTATTTCCTCATTTCCTCTCTCCTCACTTTGGTTTCCTTGCATCTCTCCATGCATCCACGGTGGGCGGGACTAAGACGCAAGGAAAGGACGCGAGTGAGGGAAACGTCGACGCAATTGAAGAGACTCGAGACGCACCCATACTGTCTGTCACTGCTGTCATTTCTGTTGCATTGTCAGATAGTGTTTTTGTTGGCACCAGTAAAATATATCCAAAGTCTGTTTCGTTCCCTCCTCTGTGGGCTCTGCTCTGACGTTACACTGCTGTCCACCTCGTGTGTGCGGAGCGGAGCACCGCCACAGTGCAGACAGGCAACAACACAGAGAGCAGAAACAGAAAGGAGACAGACTGACGGACTGTTGATACATTTACTCCTGCCATATCAATTTAAAAATGTCCAAAGCTTTTCATTCTTAGACATAAATTTTGAGACGATCCCTCATTGAGACTGTTTTATCGCACAGCGCAACCTGAGAGTGACCTGAAGATTTCCCTGAACACACCTTCAAAGATCAATCACCTGACAGCAAATAAAAGTCACTGCTGAAATTTTACGTTATCCCCTAGTGGGATCTTTATCTTCTTCATACCTGAAGAAATAGCATCATATCCACTAAGGTTAGGAATAAAACTAAATTTCTTCATTTCAAATTGTCTAATTCAAGAATTCAAGGTTGCACCACAAGCACATCACATATTGTTGTTCTAGCTCAAATGTGTCAACACATCTTTGGAAATTCTCAGATATGCTTCAGAGCTTTTCAAGCCGAACCAGACATCACATCTGACACACGATCAGCTGCCTGCTAACAGCCTGATAGCTGCGTTATTAGTTTTGACTAAACACGAGAAAATGTGGCACAAATGAAAGGTTTCATTGGAAAAGAAATTCCTAAAACTAAAATTCAAAAACACAGTAATTGCCAGTTTCGTCTTTTCTTCAATGACTCCATTCAGGGTGATTTTTTTAGAGAGTGACACAAAGAAGCTCAGACGCAATGCAAGTCTGACTCACACATCGCTGCAAAACACAGCAGCACATCAGGACCGATGAATTTTAATTAGCATCTAAGACAACAAGATGTTTTGCAATAAGTCTGAATTCTGAAAGCATTTATTCAAAATAAAAAAAAACGTCTGTAAGGAAGCAGTTACAGTCAACGGCAACATAAGGACCTTTGCCCTCCGTTATCTGCAACGACACTTCAATCTCCGTGAGCATAAAAGCTCAGCAAAGAGGAGCCATAAAACACTAAACCCTGCTGAGCGTGTTTACAGGAGTTCAGAGCAGCTGATTACTGACCACCAGAGACGACAAATCTAAGAGTCATAATGCA
This sequence comes from Naso thynnoides, assembly GCA_029783665.1. Classification (NCBI taxonomy): domain Eukaryota; kingdom Metazoa; phylum Chordata; class Actinopteri; order Acanthuriformes; family Acanthuridae; genus Naso; species Naso thynnoides. The sequence goes on from JAQLOL010014739.1 coordinate 10,122, forward strand.
AAAGAGTTGCCTGCGTATGAATATTCAGTACTGCAGAAATCAATGATCCACTGAGGAGTTTTACAAACAAACCCACGCTTGGAAAAAACATCAGTGCCAGCTGGGTATGTCGAGGCAATTTGGACTAAAAAGCAACAACAGCGAATGGACCGACTTCAGATTTTCTACACACTTCTGCATAATAAGGACTCCTGTCTTGGCCACTGCTTGTAAAGTTCTACTCTACACTATACACTCAGTTTACTGGGCGCACCTTAAAGCTGCTGGAGGGAACTTTGAGTTTGTGTTGATTCTAGCGGCCACTCTTGACAAAAGCGGTACGACAACCGTGCCATGGCGACAAAAAGCCCTG
>JAQLOL010014740.1:0-10472 GCA_029783665.1 Naso thynnoides
TGAAGGTTTTCAGAGTTCTTGTCAGTGAAGAGGTTGGCAACATTCATTCTTGTACAACATTAAACAGACAGCATGTAATTTTAAAAGCCTTTATTACACAGACAATAAACACAATGTAATTAAACATGTACTATATACAGTGTGTGTGTATGTCAGTGCATGTGTGTGCATGAGTGTGAACTTGTGTGTGTGTAGGCAAACTACAGGTAAGATGGCTGACAAAGGGAAGGACAGACTGTGTCCTTGTGATTTCACACATTGGTGTGAAACGAGCCAAGCTAAAGATTGTGACCTTAGGTTAGAAAGATTGTTAGTTGCATGCAAAGACCTGGTCTGTGAAAAGCAAAACTTAACCGACAATTGGGAAAAGCCACTATTGATAACTTAAGTACAATGATACCACATTAACACTTATACAGTCCTGAATACATTCAGCATGTGACCAAGGTTAATGGTCCTGTGCTTAGCCATGCTGAGATGATGCTATCAAGGCCCAGTTCAACATTACCAGTCCTTGAGGGAGGACACCGGTGGTTCCTTGTCTGGGGATCCAGGCAGGGTAATGTTGGTCCCAAAGTTGAAAATTACAGTCCTTGCTGGTAGCTGGTGCTATGAGCTGATCGCTCAGTGCACTCCTTGCAAAGTAAGCAGCTCCGTGCCTACTTGGTTGTCCTTTGCTTTGGAGTTAGATGGCAGGCCTTGGCAAGGCTTCCGGTGCTAACGGCTTGTGCTACGCAGGACCTCGCGTCGCTGCTGTAGGAAGAAGTCTCTTTGTTTGCTGGAAGGGCAGCTTGCAGCTCTCAGCAACTGAAATCCAGAAAAAGATCTCCTAAGAGCTCAGGACTTCTGGTGAGAGCTCTGATAGGAGCTCAGAAGCATCTCGGAGGCCGCAAGGACGTCTGTGACTGAAACATCTGTTAACTAAAACATGGTACTATCTGTTCATACAGAGCCTCAGATGCAGTGGCGTTGTTCTGTCTTCACTTTACTTTCAAACAAACTTAGGTATTAGCTACAATTATAGATTCTATCTATGAGACTTTTTTTAGTAGGTTCATGGCTCCATAACGTCCCCCAAGCAGATTATGTTTAATAGGTACATTTGTAGAAGAAATGTGATTGACAAGGGAAGATAAGGGAATTTAAAAAATGTAACTTGGTTGTACAACATTGTAGAAGGATGAAACTTTCACCAATTCTGAATAATAATATATGTCGAGTATGTTGCGCTATATATGAAGTGGATAAAATAATTGTTTCATGACAATTTCAATGATGTCCGTAGACTGGCACACTGAAGTTTCTGGTGAGTCCTGTGGACTTTATGACTCAGGAATTTCCAAAGTTCCTGTTGAAAAGGGAGGGGATCCTGATTGAAGAAGCTTCAACTTATCAATGTTAGTCAGAGAGAAATGACAAGAATCTTGCCAGCATTGCTTATTGTCCCTTGGTGATTCCAGTGATAAGTGAATCAGGTTGTCATTTGTTGTAAATAAAATTGGAGCAACTCAAACTATAGAGCAACATAATTTTGATATTTCCTCTTGGAAAAGGTGTGTGTGTATGTGTGTGTGGGGGTGTCTTCTTCTCTCCAGGCCCGTATCATAAATTCAGTTCTGTCGTCTTTACAAGCCGTGTATCCATAGCACTGTAAGGTTTGCCAGTCGTCTTTGTCCAGCTCAAGAGTTGAAAAGTCTCTTCATAATAAATGTGTCAACTTGACAACAAACGCACAGTGGCTCTGAAGATGACCTGAGAAATAATGCATCTCCAAAGGTTGTTAAGTTGGGGACCCAGAGGATGTGGCTCCAGGAAGGCTGTTAGATAAGGACAGACAGCTGGTAGAGTTTAATTGAAGGGTGGGGGATCAATAGACGCAACATATGATGTAATCTGTGTGTAAAGGTAAATTTATAGATGGCAGTGGATGGTTTTTATGGGGCCAGGCAACTAGCACAAATATGTGTGATGACAAATTATTTTTCTATACTATATACTCCTTCCAACAGTAACCCTAACCCTATAAGCCATTATAAACCAAACTATATTATTAATTCATCACTCAAGTCTGTAAAAAATGGTGAAATGCCCAGTCAAGATAACAAACAAACAAACAAACAAAAAAAGTGATATTCCATGAAACCTTTATAATCTTGAAAAATATTACAATATAAATTTTTGGCCATACTGCCCAGCACTAGTGTAGCTCCACCCTTTTGCTGCTGGATCAGTTTGCTAGGCACCTAAACAGAGGGGTAACCTATATTGATAATAACAATGTGTTTATCTGGGTAATATTTTACTGGAATTTAAGTAACAGGGCAATAATAGCCCAAAATAAAAGCATAATGATAAGGAAACAAATTTTTTGATTTAATACTATTTGGTAAAGTATGGTAATACTTTGGTAACATGCCAACAATAAAATAGTTGTATCACTGTCATATTTGGATTCAAAAATGGTAATATAATATAATCTCTATTTAATTTCATGGTGACATTAGATTAAACCAAACATCCAGAGGCACCGTCTCCAGCATTAAAAGCAAGAATTGAAAAGAATAAAGAGGAGAGAGAGTTCTTGCCATTCTCGTATAAAGTGAAAGCGAATAAGGTGCTGATGGGATTTGTTTTTGTTTTTTGTTTAAAATTTTTTTTTAATGTTTTCATTTTCAGTTAAATACTGCAGATTTAATTTTCATGAGAATTTTTTATTCATGTGTGGCTATGTTTGCAGTGATTTTTCTGTTTGTATCTAAATCAGCCATTTGCGTTATGTTCAATAAATCAGCAAATGGATAATCAATAAAAACATGTTCATACAAGGCCTTCCTCTGAAATTTGAAATGTATGAAATTTACAAAGCATCAATAAAATCAAATGTGTACAGTTGAAAGCAGTGAAAAATTAAATAGAAACAAGTGGTTTTGTATTGTGCAGGATGGATTCATGGTAATTACACAGAAACTACCAGAAGTGTTCCCGGTTTAAGTCACAAGATAAATCATATAATTTCTGCAGTATTACCCTAAAACAAAGGAGACTGTTTTGAACATCTTTGGATTAATTCCAGCATTGTAACATGGTAATTTCTAGGGATGTGATGAAATATCATGACAGGATTTTAAACATCACAATATTTCTTGTCCAGGTGAAAGGCTTACTTTGTGATATCAGGAAAAGAATGCACCATATAAGTTACAGCACATTAACATGGGATTGAGAACAAAACATCAAACACAAAAGTCTGAAATTTGATACTCACAGGCCACCATGTCATTGAACGGCCAGCCAAGAAATAACCCTGCACAGTGCTGCGATTGGCTTTCATTGATGACTGTAGAAGAGAAAAAGGCAAAGAATCACCCAGCGGTACATTAAAAAGAATACTGAAAAACTGATGTGGTCTCATATGCAAATCACCCATATTCGATCAAAACAAAGTCTACATTTTCTGGTGACTTGAAAATAAGACAACCAAGAATGAGCTCTCAAAATTGCTGCATTTTCGATTATTCTAATCTGGGTGGAAATATGTCATTGACTCTTGGTTAAGCTGTCCCCCTCTGTCAAGATCCATCAAGCTGTTGGAGCTTGTGACTCAGCAGCAAAAACATATTAAAGTTATGAATATATGCTAAAACATATAGATCACAGTGCAACAGCTTCAACTTGTGTTTCATTTAATTCATAAATCAAATAAAGACTTGCATTGATTTAGAGCCCGTTTAGGACATGGGGTGGACATTTTTTGTTTGAATAGTAATGTTAAAAGTTGGGCTATGTTGTCCAGTTTCAGTTACTAACATTGCTAACTGTCAAAACAACTGCTATCCCCCAGATTCCAGCAGCAATAGACTTTAGCTGAACTGACTCTGGGCTTGGTAGTGTAACGTAAGTTAACCAGTCAATATCTGTGAATTTAACATAATATGGGACACAATGTTTATTTTGGGGTTACTGAAGCAGACGTACCTGTGCTTGTTAGACTGTGATGGGTTTAATGGGGAATGATGTTACACTATCCAGCGTTTGATTTTTGAAAGGCAAAGAATGTATATCTCCTTTGAACCTCACTGAATAATGAGTACCACTATTAAAGTAACACCATGTAACTTTGACCTGTGGCTTCGAAAAACGAAACTAAACAACTCATGTAATTATATCACACAAAACAGCAATTTTAGTAAAACTGAATCATATTTGAGGGAGAAAATATGCTCTGGTTTTCCCTCTGATGTCCTTTGAATGGTCTGTCTGTCCGGAGCCTTTTATTTAGCAAAGCTGTCCCCAACAGCTACCTACTGCTACAGCTGCAGCTTCAGTCTGTAGGCAACCTATAAATTGCTTCCAGAAATTTCAGTGAAATCACAGTTGAAGCACAGCAGTCGTATGACATCAGAAGGAAAACCAGGTTACATTTTCTCCATAAAACGTGATCCAATTTTACTAAAATTGCTATTTTGTGTGTCGTATTAACATGCATTGGTAAGTTTTGTTTTTGAAGCCATGGCTCACAGTCAATTACAACGTTATAAAGTTTTGCTTTAATCGTCAAATATGCTGTTTGTCATTTTAAAAGAAAATTTTACGGATCAGTAAAGTGTTTGTTGTGAAGATAGTTGAGTACCACTTAGTTTTTGTGAAACCGCTGAGTGAACTACGTCTCAAATCATGCACAACATGCATCACCGAGGCAAACATTGCTGTAACTTTAGCAGAACAAGGGAAAATGATTTTAAAGAAGTCAGTGTTGGAAGCGCAAGCCAGATCAAAAGAAATCAATCCAAAAAACCAAACAAACAAAAAAAGAAGCAAGCTGGGTGTAAATTAAACTTGGTTTTACGGGTACAAAGGTTACATCCTTTTGTTGTAAAGGGTTTTTGTTTGTTTGTTTGTTTTGTTACCAAGGAAAAAAAATCCTGCAAACTGTTGATTGGCCACTTTAAAGTTTCTTCTGTTTGGCTTTTGTTTTTTTAGTCTGATGATAGTTTAATTTGCTTGCATTGACACATCTTTAGATTACATGGGGAGAGTTCTAGTCAATATGCAAATTTTACATGTGGAGTCATCTCCAGACCTTTCCTGTGCTTTGTCACTGAATAACAAGGGAACAAGTCACACCTTATCAGTCAGTTGTCCAATTACTTTTGAGCCTTTGAATAAGGGGGGTTATGTATAAAAATGGCTACCTCTTAACAGTTAAGGCATTATTTTTGATAATCAATTAAATACTACATGAACAAAGATTATATGTCCTTATAGGACATGGCAACTCTAGCACATTTATTGTCATGGCGTTAGAATGGTGTTGAAAAGGACATCACAGCTAAGAGCAACATAACACTCCAGCCCCAACAATGACATTTCTTTTCTCATTTTTTGTGGAATAATGGTTTAGGAAAGAAGTGTAAATTTTTATTTTTTTTAAACATAATCTAATGATAGCCAAGATTTTTTCCTCTGATTTTGTCTTGTCTTTGTCTGTCTCCTTCACTTGCTTCAGTGTCTAACTCAGCATCCGTCTTAAAGGTGAGCTCACAGAGGTTTAACACAATGCATTAACACCTGTTTAACTTAGATAGGTCTTAAGATATTTTAGGATGCAATTTAATATAATTGTGCATTAGTCAAGCATTGGCCATGTCCAGGTCTTACCCAGATTCCAACCACCAAGACAATTACAAAGTAGATGACAAGCACAGCGATGTCAGCAGCTTCTAGTCTGAGAGTTCTGCCGGAAGGGGCTGCAGTAGTGAACTCAGAGCCGCTGCTGCCTGCAAGCCAAGTACAGAAAATAAATTTACTATGGTAGCAAGTTCTTCTTTTCAACAGAAACTCCATACTCAAATGTGGAAAATATACAAGATCATGTCATATACAGTCTGTCACTCCAAAAGCCATAGAGGATGCCAAAATGCCAGCTGTGATGGCAATGGAGTTGTATTTAGAAAAGAAAAATTCTCACACTGAAGCTCCCTTCATGTGCATTTATTGGCACATCAACCAGAGTGATGCTTCAAGCACAATGCCCTTCTCCAGGTCTGAAGATGAGCATTGTGCTTGAAACGCCACTCTTTTGTTAATTAGATGCAAAAATCATAATATCTCATTAGTTTCTACGAAGGTAGATATTATGATTTTTGATAATTAGGTGTAAAAATCATAATATCCCATTTGTTTCTACAAAGGCAGATTTTTAAAGTATCTTAACATCATACAATGCAATTTCTTTCACTAATTTCAAACTGTTTTACAGCAGCATTGGTGCTTCTTCTCTGCTGTGTCATCCATGTCATGCCATGACATGCCATGTCATGGGCGTGTCATCCGTCAAGCTTACATGATCCCCATCCACTGGAATATTTCCAAAAGGTACTACTTGCACCTGCGATATGCACATTACTGTGCAGTGCTTCTTTCATTAGCAAAGAGAAAGATCTCAGATGTCATTGCAGTCCAAGCCTAATTGCCCTAAAGCTCGTATTTTATTCTGATATTTAATTTCTGGACTATTTGTACTTGCACTTTGTAAGATGCTCCGTTTATCTGTGCTTATTTGTGTTTGTACTGAGTTAGCAAAACACAAATTTCCCCTCTAAAGATTATCTTATCTTATAATGACAAACTAAAACCTTGAACCTTAACTTCACTCGTGTTCTCATGCCAGGAATTCTACCTTTTATGTTAGTGACAGGGCATTAAAGCATTTTGGAACATTCCAGTGTGCAGAGCCCAGATATTTCTCTCTGGAGGATCAAAAAAAAATATTTATTGTTTTAATGACAAATAAAAACCTTTTAACCTTGAATTCAATTCCATTGTCTCATGCCACTGTATTTGACCTTATATTCTAGTACCAGAGCATGAAAGCATTTTGGAAAAAGCAAAATATTGAGAGCCCAGAAAAGCCTTATTTATTTATTTTTTAAAAAACCATACTCTTGTAATGAGTTTTGCACAGCGATGCACTACATTTTGCTTTCTCTCAGAACTATCATAAAAGGCTGAGCTGTATGGACGTATGCACCTCAAAAGAATTGTCCAACTTTCGTAACAACTTATGCACTTGGACAAGACAATGGTATATGGCATCATCCCTTATAGTGACAAGTGACAGACACCCTGTTCTGCGCAAAGGGCATGTCCTTTCCATCCATGGAATTTATATACCTCTCGTGCACTGCCTCCTGTTGAGGTGTGGTTACTTGACATATGGTGTTATGTAATACTAAGAGCTGAGGGAAAGTTAGTAAAGTCATGTTATAGGACTAATGGTCACTGAGTACTTTTGGCAAGTACCTTACTATATAGTGGTGCTATATGTGTACAGTGTGGTTTGAAAGCACATCAAACCGCACAAACTTAATCAAACACTGATAAACACAGACTGAACATATTAAGTCTGTCCAGACATTCTGCAGTAAGGACAGACAGCCGTAACACACCAAACAAACTTTAGTGTTTGTCTGTGTTTGTTGGAAAACGCTTGATTGGTGTGCCATGGACTTAGAAGGTGGAAATTCCTGAAGGGAAATGGATCTAAATTCAGAAAAAAATGACAGGCATGGGATATAAGGCCCTATCTAATGCTTGGTAAAAAGCTGGTGCACTGGTGACGCAAGTGGCATTGCTATCTAACAACCGGCAGAGATATCGTTTTTTTCACATCCGTAAGAAAGCAAATCCACCTCCGCTGAGTCTGTGTGCTCATAGGAGGGAGGTCTGAAAGGGAAAGCAGAATGAGGCCGCGTCTCAGTGCATTTGCATCTTGTACCCGGTGCAATTAAGTTAAAAACCATTTGGGCTTAGACCAGTAAAAACCTAGTTGAAGTGCGAACACAAACGCCTGCACGAGACACGACGCAGCTGGTTGAGGTGCACACACACATCTCCACAATCACACATACCATTTCTGCTCATTCCCCACACATGAGTGTACATTAATTAGTGAAGTGCCCTTTGAACACATTTTCAATCATAAATAGTGGTGTAGCCAGAAATAAAGTTGTGGCTAGGCCTGAGTAAAAGTGGATGTCACAATGTTAAACTTAATGGCTTTTCGCCTATGTTTTACCTCTGTATGCATGTGGTTCTCTGCAAAAATACCTGTAGACTGTCATATCCATACCATACGAGTGTCACTCTGTTTAAATGTCTGCGACTGTAGAAGATTTCACAGACATGAAGAGAACACACACACCACAGAAAAGGGACAGAATTTTTCCAGCATCTTGTTTTCTTACTCTGCCTCTCTCTCTCCTTCTCACTCTGCCCCTCTTTCAGAGAGTGTGTACAAAAATAAAATCATAGCATCAGAAATAAACTGTAAATATTTACGTGAAAAGCATGCACATGTATGAGTGAATTATGTATCTCTAAAATTATTCACACTACTAACAAATTAGTAATTATTATAATCATACAGCCAAATTAATCTCTATAGATAGGATAGGATCACAGCTCTCTGATCATCTTTAACAGATCAGTCGCTGACAGCTGGAGCAACTTCAGTGTTTGTGTATTTGCTGGATCCAGAAAAACAAGGATTAAACAATTATGATATATAACATACATATATAAAATAAACATAATGTAACATCATCTATACCATAAGGCTGGCCCAACACAGGAAAAAATGTGTTTCTACTTCTGTCAAAGTCTGAGGCTGGTTGTATCTGTTGGATAATTGTGTAATTTTGCACACAGCTTATCCACATTTAGAGAGGCTTTCTCATTCTATTTCCTCCACCAAATGCTACTGGGAACACATTGGGCAGTTGTCCTTGTGATGCCAGGAGACAAAGAAACGATCACCACAACTTCAGACTACTTTTTTTTTAACCTGTACTCACACCCTGTCATCTCCATATGTCGCACATCTATCTTATGCTTTCACTTCTCAAACCAGAATATCTGACCCCTCATTAAAAATCTTTTCTCTTTGTTTCCACCTGGTTATTCTGTTCTCAAAGGCAATGAGAGCAGACTCTGATTGTTGATTGAATGTTTGGCTTAACACACACCCATAAATTGATGAATGTGATTGTGTACAGCTTATGAGAGTATTGGCTGTGCGCCAAGAGCACAGGGGGTGGGGCAGAGCTGCTTCCCTTAATGGCAAAGGTAGACTTGGACACTCCAATAAAATAAAACCTTTGCACCTCACGCTTGTGCCACAGATGAGCATAAGATAAGGCCCATAGTGCTTAAAATGCTGTTAGCAGGGCCACTCTCAGCATTTCATTAAATCAGAACAACGCTCTGGAATTGGATTGTTTTTAAAAACTAATAAATAACATCAATACTTAATCACGATATAGTTATGCATGAGTATATTGTTGAAAATAAAGAGCTGTATAAATATTTTATGTCAGGTTGAAGTAACCTCCAGTTACCAGACCTTCAAGATGATTGACAAAAGTCCAGCAATATCTCTAAGGAAATGCCAGGTGCTAAACAAACACTCCAAAGAGACAGAAGTTATGTTAAAGCATATTTACTCCTGTAGCCCTAATAATGGGAGTGCAATTACAGAATGTATGTTTTTGAGTTTTTTGAATATTGAAAGTTTTTGCATATTTATTAAAAAAAAAAGATGTAATTGGCATTAAAACTGAAAAGCAAAAACCAAAGTATTATAGTAAACAGGGCCTGTTGTTAATGTGTGGCGATTGGCCAGGTTTGACATTGCATTTCCTCCATGAATTATCCAGTCTGGCCAAGCTGGATGATTCCGAGCTTGCAATTAATAGCCCAGGCAGACTGTGTAATGCTCAGTTTTTAGAAATTAAAATTACAATAAACATTCTGAACTCTAAACGCTGAAAATGAATAAGATTGGCCCTTTGCACTTTATAATATGTCTGTATGTTTGTATGTTTAATTATGTTATATGTTTCATGTTGAAATTTTGGAACCTGTACCAAGCTGTACTGAAAACAAATTCCACCAGCCTGGCTGTGTGGTCATTAAAGAATCAAGTATCAAGTTAAGGAGTTGCTGAATAGTTGTCTTAACACAAATCTGTCTCAGTTGTAGTTTGTCTTTGCTATTGCCTTTGTTCCTGCCTTACATGCTCTGGAAATCATCATATAAAATCTGCTTTTGCCTTCCATAAAAATAATCTTGATGTTGTAAAAGCAAAAATTCAAAGTGTCTGAGAGCATAAGTGTTAAAGAAGAATCAGACCTGTAGTAAGACTGGAAGACATGTTGATCCCAATCATCCAAATCGTCTTCTCATAGACTTGTAGAAAGAAGTGAAAGTAGAAAATAAAAACCGTTTCTCCTATGTATGAGAACTGCTGACTATTAAATAGAGTTAGTCGATCCTGCCTGTAAACCTGACAGAGGAATGTGTGAGGCTTAATTATTAAACAGTATGTTACCCTGATAGTCAACCTTTACTGCTTGGCCAGTAATTCTTGGCAACAGTTGACATTTAGCTGTTTAAAAAGGGAATGCAAAATC
>JAQLOL010014741.1:0-10472 GCA_029783665.1 Naso thynnoides
CTAACATTGGTAAATAAAGTTTATTTAAAATAAATAAATAAAATAAATAAATAAATAAATAAATAAATAAAATAAATAAATAAATAAATAAATAAATAAAAAAGGATCTTCTGCTACCGGAAAAAAAAAAAAAAAAAAAAAAATCAGTCTAACCGGAAGTGCCGGTGTCTTACCTGCATAAACCACCGTGGCGGTGACCGCGGCTACCGCGTGCACGCGGTACCTCTCCTGCAGCGCGCGCGTGTGCGTGACGGCGGTCTGAACCGCGAAGGCGCACGCGAGCTCCACGCCAGCGGCCTCGGGCAGCGGCGCGCGGATGGGGCTGACGCACCGGAAACCGAGCAGCTTGTGCCGCGCGTGCAGTCCCGACAGCTCGGCGCTCCAGAGCACCGGAAGCGCGGCGCGCGCGGCGGCGGCCGCGGCGAACTGGCACGCGATCCTCTGCAGGGCGCCCCTGCGCGTGACCCTGGCGCGGTACGCGTGCTCGAGCGCGCCGGAGGGGTTGCCGGTGGCTCCGCCCACGGTGAGCGCGTGGACCACGGACGCCAGGTAAGTCAAGGTGAGCGCGAGTCCGGGCTCGACCCCGCCCACCTCGGACAGCAGCTTGAGCTCGTGCGTGCAGCAGCACAGCTGGAAGGTGGACACGAGCTCCGCGGCGTACACCGTGAGCCCGGTGCGCGCGAGGGCCCCGCCCAGCAACCTGCGCGTCGCGTCGCACAGCGCGACGATCCCCGCGAGCACCGACAGAGACACCGCGACGTCCGCGCTCATGTTGGCGGCGGGCTGCGCGCTGTGTGGCGGGTAAGCTTCGGTCGGGCCTCCGGTCCCTCCGTCCGGCTCTCTCCCGGAGGATGCGGGGTCCGGCGGGGAGCAAATGAGCTTCAGTCCCGGTCGCTCACATGGTGCGGAAGTGCTGGAGGAAGATCTCCCTCCTCCTCCTCCTCCCTCTGCTGATGCCCCCCCCCCCGGGCCTTTGTTCTTCCTCACCCAAAGCCCCTCACCTTCCTCCTACCGCAGTCATCACCAACTAATTACAGAGCAATCTGATTACTGTAATCAGATTACATTTGTCCATAACACAGTAGCCCAATGTAAGGCATCACATCCTTAATCACGTTACAGTAACTAATCCAACAGTAATCCCGTCCCCCGGTGTAACTGTAACTTCTCCAGCTTCGCTGTCGCTTTGTTGGATGAAACGCTTCGAGTTTTTCCTCCCGCTCAGAAGAGCGGCGTGCTGACGGCGACGGCGTCAGCTTCATGCTGTCACATTTAAGTGACAGCGCATCTCTGGTGATGTCACAGAGTAATGTAAAAGTAATGTAACTAATAGTAATTAAGTGAAGCATTGCATTACTTTAAAAAAAGTAAAGTTTTCGAGTGAGTACCCCAACGCCGCCACAGTGGTACTTTGAGGTATTTCATCCTCCTCCACGCTGCTTTGGTCTGTTGGAAGACGCATTTTTGGGACGTTTTTTTTGTGCTGCGCTGTCGCTTCCTCACTGAAGTGATGCTGGAGTTTGTTCCCGTTCACTTTCATCCAAAGTGAGGACGCGGCGCTGTCTTGGTCCAGCTCTCCTCTTGGTTCTGCAGGAGCCTGAACGCATCAGCTGGGTCGTTCTGGGACCAGAGCTTCTTACCAGCACATCGGGCCGGCTGGTGCTTTTGGGTGGAGAGTTCTTCCTCCATGAGCTGCATGTCAGCCTCCGTCAGCAGCTGCTGGTGGACCAGTTTATGTCCTAATCATGGGGAACGTCAGTCTAACGCTTCGTTCAGGTCAAAAGGTCAGAAACACGCTGTGAGGGAGCTTAAGGTGCACAGGAAGGAAACATGCTGCTGCACGCAGGTCACAGAATGTTTCTCCCCCATCACTCACAATAAATCTCTTTAATTGGGTGTTTTTGGTGTTTATTTTTCCCCATAGAGGAAGTCTGTGGATGCACTTGTTGATGACGAGTTGATAAAGACTCATAAAACGTCTTAAAGCTGAAATGAAGAAGCAGAAACATCTGTTTTATGGATTCTCGGCTCTGAGTGTCAGAACCTTGACAGGAGAATCCACCGAGTTCTTCAACCTCACCACTAGGTGTCACCGTCTCATTACTCACTTTGTGCCCAAACTTCATTCAAATGAAAATAAATCTGCTTTTAATGAGCGTTACACTCTGAGGAAATGATGCTTGGTCTCTTTAATTTACTTTAATACTTCAATAGTAATCAGGCTCGATGTGGTTATGGGTTTTGTGATTTGGAAATCAAACTATAATTTGAATTGTTTGTTTTTTTTCCCCCCACTTTATACATTATTTAAATCCCACAAGCAGATCTCAGGATATTTCTCAGTGAATCTGAACTTCTCGAATCTCTCACGTCTTAAATGTTTTCCTTTTATTGTTAGTGTAGAAAATTAAAACGCTAAACAGAATGACAAACTGGAAATCTCCATTAAAAATCCAATGTTTGCCAGTTAAACTCTTTTTTTTTTAAAGACAAACTATAGGCTAAATGAACATGGCAGCGTCTGGTCACTGGTACAAATCACACACACACACACACACACACACACACACACACACACGGGCCTGCTGTGGCAGTGGGAAATATGTAGTTTTGACGTTTTTCAGCTGAAGACATTTTGTTTTCAGTTTGCTGAACTGCAGCGACACAAAGCTTCAGGTACTGTACGTTCGATATATGTAGATCAAACTACTAGTAGTAGTAGTAGTAGTAGTAGTAGTAGTAGTAGTAGTAGTCTTCACCCTAAAAAGTTCGCTGTGAGTATCTTTCCTTTCTGTGTCTTTGTATTTGTTTGTATATTTATTAAAAATTCCTACTTCCTTTTCAGATGTTGATCCATTAGCGGTGGTACACCTGAATGCAACACCGTCGCCCACGTTATATAGAAAGCGGGAATTTCGGAGGCGGATCTGAATGCACCACCCCGGGCTCTCTCCTGACGGGCTCGACCCGCCCTGGACTTTGAGTGACATCCGTACCAGCCAATCGACGACGAGTATCGCTAGTGTTGACCAATAGCGGGTCCGCAGAGGCGCGTCGGGGGCGGGACCACGCCCGCAGCAGGCTTCTCTGCGCCGGGCTAACAATAGCCTGGGCTCGGCAACTTTACTGTTCAAGAAGCAGGCAGCAGGGCGGCGGAGCGGAGCCGAGAGGAGAGCACAGGTTGCCGAATACATGAGACGGTTCGTCCCGGCGTCGGACATTATCAGCCAACGTTCTGGGATTTCCGTTTGCAGTCAGACGAGAGGTGAGTGAGCCGGTCGGCTCCATCCGTGAACCGCAAACGTAGCCCGTTATGTGCATTGTCAGCCAGGCACGGTGCGGCGGGGTTCGTGTGCCCGGCAGCAGGAAAGGGTTAACGGTTACTGTAGGCTGGGGCCGCGCTGGTATCCCATTATTCCTCATCCACATCCCGGTGTGAGCGCCGCGGGGCAGCAGGCCCGGCAGCCCGCCTCTAGCGGACCTGATCCCAGTCCGAGGTGTGATTATTGTTTCCTCCCAGCCCAGCAGCAGCTGCCTGGACCTTTTCATGGTGAGCTGATAACATCACAGGGTGAGAATGAATGAATGAGTGAGTGAGTGAATGGATAAAAGAAATCCACCTCTCCGTCCCTGGAAGCGTCCTTCCTTCCGACATGAATCATCAGAGTCCGGCCGAGCCCTCAGCCTGCTGCCGCTCACCGCGGAGCCGGAACGCCGCTGACATTGTGCCGCGTTCAGGGTCCGGTGTGACTGCTTTGAGTCGGACAGTCGAGTCTTTTTCAGCCAGAATGGAAACATGGAAGCCACTCATATCTTGTCATGTTAAATTCCCCTTTGATTTGAGCCCATTGTTTGGATTCAGGTGTCCTGGAGCACACCTGAGTGTCTCAGGTGTCTGCTGTCAATCATGGGGCCTCTTGGATTCAAACTCAGCTGCAGAAATAAACACTTCCAGAAAGTTTCCTGTCTGTGTGAGTGTGTGTGAGGCCCATCCCTCTCAGCGGTTAGGCGCTCAGCGTTTGCTTGATGTTCGATCACCTTTGAGTTTCACACCTGTGTGAAGGCAGCTGATAGTGGAGAGTTTGTTAGAGTTCACACACCTCGCTCTGGAAACCTGATATCAGTGCGTCGGGCTGACTCAAGCAGACTGCAGACTGCATTCAGAGGGGTCACTTTGGAGACCATGAAGGACGTTTGCTTACATTTTATTGGCCAAATGATCAATCAGATGAACTGATAATTGTTGGCTGCACGCCTTAATGTCAACACACAGTTTTGTCACATATTCCTCAGCGATATGTTAGTTATGTTTTGTGAAATTTGCAAAGCTAAACTGCAGGACTGCATCATTACATTACGTGTAACACTGATGGTGTGTTCTTCGTGATTTCTAGGATCGACACTAGAGTTTAAATAAGTCCCTGTTGTGTTGATGGGAGCTTCAAGGCCAGAAGCTGTTTGTGATGATGGAGAGTCTGTTTTAACAGCAGCGTCCCGACCATCAAATCAAACAGTGAATTAGATTAAATGTATCTGCAGCTGCTTCCTGCCCGTCGCGCCGGCCGCACTGTGTTCTCTGAGCGAGCATCCGAACGTGACACGAGTCTTCGCAGCTTCTCATTCGGGGTCAAAGTCAAAAATCGTCACAGCTGGACATCGGCATGCCTGCTCGTGTCACAGCTGCTTCTGAATCCAAACGGCGGAAAAGGCCAAGTGGACTTCCTGGTTTGGCTGAACAGCAGCAAGTCAAACTCATGGGCTGGGTTTTGGTTTGAGGGCAGTGGCGGCACAGCCGTTGCCATGGAGACCTGGGTGTGGCTAACAGAGTGTTTTATGGCCCCATGTGAAGCACGAGGCCACCCAGTCGTCGCTTTGACACCTCGACAGCATAACGCAGAGGGAGGAAGGCTTGAAGCGGTTAATGACCCCATTTGGCTCCTGTGGCCTCGAGCTCAGCTACTTCAGGAGGAAGAGGACTGTGTGTGTGTGTGTGTGTGTGTGTGTTTTCCTTTTGGCAAGTCTTCAGGCTCAGCTTCACCTGTCATTGAAGTTATTTTTAACACTGAAAAAGTTTGTTTGAGCTCTGAGTGGATTAGACCTGCTGACCTCCATAAGCCACCTACTGTCAGGGACAAGTCACACACACACACACACACGCACACACACACACACACACACACACACACACACAGGCTGTGTGCCTCATTTTCACACTGCATGGACTCGGCATTGGATGATATGAACATTTTATGTCACGATTATCTTCTCCAAAAAATAAATTCCATATTATCCCACTAATCATAAAAATATTCTTAAACACATAAACAGTTAAATCGCACCTAAACACACTGAAATATTTTGTCGGGTTTGTATTTTTAATACATTTTTGCTGTAGCACAGTTCAGCCAAACGTTTTCTGAAGAATCTTAAATAAGTAATCATCAGTGATAAGGTCTTTATGCAGAAATAAAGGATAAATACGTAGCGGGGACGTCGTCTCCCTGTCATTTCCTTTTTCTTTGGAATTTCACACAGTAGTAGTTTAGTAATATTTGCACACGTCTAATTGAATTTAGTTCTTGAGGTGGATCCAGTGTGCAGACCAGCCTCCACACGTGGTGACAGGGTTAGAGCATTCACAATCAATCAGGAAACTAATATTGCTTTGTCAGGTGATTCCTTATCAGATTAGTCACAATTCTCCCAAAAATGAAAGTTCACCACCTTAAAATGATTGTGAATGTTTTTTTTTATCCTGATGTGCTAAAATATAGTCGACTGTCGTCCCGTCCCTACTTCACCGCGGCAACAATCTGTCAGTCGAACTCTTGACAAGCAAGTGAGCGAGTGTGTTCACCAAAACGAGGGACTTCTCCTTTAACTGGCAGGTCGGCGCGCGGCCGGCGCGGCTGCTCTTCCAGCTGTCGTGGTGAAGAGGAAGAGGAGCAGGGAGAACCTCAGGAGGTGGAAAACGAGGCTTGTCATGTCAAATTAATAAACTAAAACTAAATTAGTCATTAATTGGAGTATTTTTCTTGTCAGTGTCTCTCTCTCTCTCGCACAGCACACACACACAGTACGAGCAGAAACAGTCATACGGGCTGTTAAGCAGCCAGCAGCTGAATAATGGATAGTGTGTCTGCCTGAAGGCGCGTGGAGCTGCTGAGCACGGCGTCTAGACCAACCCCAACAACAAAAACTAGCTGCACGCCACTCCTCTCTGCACGGAGCAGGCTGACTGAATCCAGACGAGAGCCGGGATCCTGGACGGATTTTTTCCAGCTCTTGAAGTGTTTTATCCCCCTCGCTGACGTGAAGGCAGATGACAGAGAGGCTGATGACACGCCGCTAAGCTGCTCATAGTCTGGTTCCACATCAGGAAGACAGTCGTCAGTGTAGTTGCATTAAAAGCTGCACGGAGGAATGAAACGTGCCGCTTCACTGTGCTGCAGTTTCATTCAGCATTCAGTCTGATTAGAGAGCAGGAGAGGAGGAGGCCTTCATCGTCGCCATCATCAGTGTGATTTAAGCTGTTTCCTGTCGGCACTGGTCTGCCGCAGTCAGACACACTCGCACGCCGGCTTGTGTTTGTCCCCTTTGAAATCAACCCGCGCTCACAGGACGGGCTGCAGCTTCAGTGCCCCGCCTGCGTTTGTGCATACAGGCTGAGTTCATGACCGTCATTTTACACGTGTGTGCGTTCTCTGAACGACACACACGGCAGAGAGCGGACCGACCCGCGAAGAGTAACAACACAAAGCACCGTTAGCCGCTAAGGTCTGTGTGTCTCCTCGCAGTTCACCAGTAACAGTTAGCTAAACTTGATAACGATGAGATCACAGCAGTGCAGGTTTCAGGATCGAGATAATTAAGTTATTTTTAGCAAAACTGTTTCTGTTCTTTTTTAAACGATACGCCTCATAAATATAACGAACTAATGAAATGACGCTAATAACACTTTAATGAAAACAGAAAGGATGAAAATGTTTGTGAGGACTGCTGATACTGAAGATGATGAGCAACATGAGGTGTGTGTGTGTGTGTGTGTGTGTGTGTGTGTTCAGCCCAGTGACCATATGGTAGAGGAACCACCCTCTCACTGGGACCAGCCACACCTTCCAGCAACACCACACACACACACACACACACACACACACACACTCACATACTTGTTTACTTTTATCCTCCCCTGTCTCAGTATCACCCACACACACTTTCAAACACACGAGCGGTGTGTGTGTGTGAGAGATAAATGAATCATAAATTAGAGGGTGAAAGTAGGTCAGTGTGAAGAAGGTTGGATATCACACATCAGTCCTGCAGTCGACGCTGATCAGCCAACTGTGTGTGTGTGTGTGTGTGTGGGGGGGGGGGCTGAATATTTTAATGTTGAAGTCTGACGTTCACACCCTTCGGCCTTACGTCCACAGTGAGATACTGTGTGTGTGTGTGTGTGTGTGTGTGTGTGATCGTGACATCATTACAGGATTACGTTGTGTTTCTGTTGGAGAGTGTTTGTCTGCTGGGAGACGAACACGAGTGTGTGTGTTATAACTGACACGAGTCTGTCTCGGCTAACAGTGTTTGGTAAAAACACACACACACACACACACACACACACAGTTAAGGTCAGTGGGTTCATGCTGCTCATGCATGTGACGATCGTTTAATCTACAGTAAAAACACGATTGGCTGCTCAAACAGAGACCGACTCGACGCTTCATCAGATGAACTCAGTGACTCGACACACAGAAATATTTATTTTAGAGGATAAGAAACTTTAGTTTCTTGTACGTTGGCTCAGTGCAGTTTGTGTGATCTGTGTGTACTCCACAGAAAATACACAAACAGCAGTTTATTTGTTGGTTGACAGACGGACACGACAGACATCTTGGTGACAACACGAGCAATTTTTTCGGACATTTTATGGACCAAATAATCAGGTAATAAATCGATGAAGGAAACAATCCGTAGCTGCAGCTCTGTGCTCAGGCCGTGTAACGATGAACGACTGTGACGTGGGTCAGAGTCTTCAGTACCGTAGAAACAACAAGCAGGTTCTCACAGAGCTGTTTCCTGTCTGGAAGGAGGCGGAGCTTCAGCGCTGGAACAACCTATCGCGATAATTTCAGGTGCCGACGTCATGATTTCATTTCTGCAGATATCAGTCTCTCTCTCTTTCTCTTCTTCAGTACCTCCTCTTCATCCCTCTCTACTCATTCTCCTCTTTTCTTGTGTTCTTTCTTTTTTCTTCTTCCTCTCCATCTGTCTTCCTCTCATGTTCTTTCCTCCTCCTCCTCCTCCTCTCTGCTTCTTTCATCATGTCACTTCTTCTCCCTGCTTCCTTTCCTCCTGTGTTCATATATCTGCTCTCTTTTTTTTTTAACCAAAGTGATATCTTCCTCTACTCCTCTTCTCCCTCCTCCTTTCTTCCTCATCTCTCTATTTTTTCCCTCTATCTTCTTCTATCATCCCTTCCTGTCGATCCTCCATGTCTTCACGACTGTTTTCATCTGTTTCTTCACCTCCTCATCCCTTGTTCACTCCTCTCCTCCTCTCTGTCTGACATAACCAGTGAAGCAACCATAACAGTGCGATCTATAAATATCCCGTCATTCCTCCCGCTGTCAAACAGGAAGTCTCTCTTTTGCTGTCATCCACCTTTTTTCCCCTTCTATTAGTTTTATATTTTCCTCGCTACGGTTCCTGCAGAGGAATTCTCTCACTTTGAATTTCTTCGCTCACGTTTCGAAGCAGCAGGAAACTTTTTCAGAATAGAATGAATAAAGTCTCCGTGAGTTTTTCTGTAAAGAGAAACTTGTTTGTCTTTTGTCCCGGCGTGTTGCATCTGTGACTGAATAAATGGTCTGAACTGTAAACTAAAAAAATCAGCTCCACAGATGCAACACACACGTTTCGCACCGACATTCGTTCACTTGTATTTGCTTTTGATTTTCACACAGTTCTGTCGATCAACAACGTACACGTTGGCTAAAAACCAAGATGTGGTGTACGGGTGCCATCACATTATAGCGTATTTATTTTACACCAACCTGAGGTCCAAACGGATGTGAGCCAGAAGTATTCAGACATTTCTGATCACGAAGCATTTACACTTTACGTCAGTGCTGCGTTCTGGACAACTCAGGAGTCAGAAATCTCCGACTTCCTGCTGGGAAAAGTGTCCTGGAGCGCATCTCAAAGTTGGAATTCCTGCTCGTGAACTTGGGACAAAGTGATCTACCCTGTAGGAGTGTAACATTACATTAATACAATGTATATTACGATACATGGTTGGTGATACACGGCTGTGGGTTTATTCAGAGCGATACGATACAATTCAATGACTGGAAGTTGATATAGAAACGTGTTTCTGCCAAAAATAGAGGAAAAGAAAAAGATTATTTCTGTGCAGTTGTATTTACCATCATAACTGAGACAAATACATCCGCAGAACAACGTTTGGCGTGATAAATACACGACACTAATTCTTAGTATGGATAGAATCGATTTTAGATCAATACAAGTCACACTGGAAGGATGATTTGCCCTTTTGCCATCGATGGAGTTTGATTGTAGGAATATAAATCGATGCATCAATACACTGGACGTATCGTTACACCCTCGTCATCCTGACTTCTCAAAGTTGTGGTTTGCTGACAATGCGCAACAATGACCTGTGGAAGGATGCATCGTTCATGGTAAGCAATCAACAAAAAGCCACGTAAGTATATTTACCCGCATGAAATCAAAGTAATGCTTGTGGTCATAAAGTAAAACATGGCCTGCCTGCGAGATGATGTCAGAATATGTCGCCAAAGTCAGCTGGTTAGTGGTCACAGTAAATCAATGAACGTGATCTCCTCTGCACAAAACTCTTTCAGGAGAACGTGGCGCACTTTTCCTCCTTCGTTTCATCCAGGTTTGCCGAAAGGCTGCTCTGTTCAGAGTACAGATATCCGTCAGCGAGGCACATAAACATCACTTTATCACGGTCAGCTATGTCTTTGGATGGTCCCTGCCCGATACATGGGTACGTCCGTGACTGACTGACTGACTGAGCGCTTTTTTCTGAGCTACGGGAAGACCCAACGCAGTGTGTCATGTCTTCCTGTAGCTCCTCGGCTTTGCTTGACACTATGTGGGTCCCTCTGGAGCTGTTACATTCTCAGTCACTTTGCTGTCAATGCTGGGCACAGCCAGGAATAAGAAGCTCACTTCTGTGTGCCTTCGCTTTTGTTGGGGACCGTTTGCACACGCTAGCTCCTAATGTAGCCTGTACATTTGCACTGGACTGACTGAAAACACCCTGTGCCAGTATTAGCAGTGGCTTTAGGCTGTGTGATTTCAAGAAACCAGAGGAGCAAGATCGCTTGTTGACTAGCACAGAGAAATGTGCTTCTGGTATATAGGAGCTAACGCTAGCGACATGCTAACAGCAAACTGGAAAGGGGGGAATTCAGGCTCTGCAG
>JAQLOL010014742.1:0-10471 GCA_029783665.1 Naso thynnoides
TTTGGATGTTCCAACTGACAGCTCGAGCTGTGTCTTGCTGCGAGTGTGCAACAGATAGCGACCACACAGACAAGACAATGAGTGTAGCTCGACAGGGTAACTGTTGAACGGCCTTGCAGCCCAAATATTAGCCCGGCCCACTGGGAATCTTCCAGATTCTCCAGATTAGCCACTCCAGGCCTGCTGGGTGTAGTGACACAGCAGCTCTGACCCAATGCGTTTAGGCTTCGAAGATTATGAAATTAGTATTATTTATTTGTGGGGACACCATAGGTTACTTACACATTCACCACACTGTGAAATATTGTTTTCATCATTTTCAGACCATAAACATGTTGTGTTCAAAGTGCTGTGTCACTACGCCCAGAAAAGTAGTTGTGGTATTTTTACCTACATTGACATTTCGGTAGTGTGAATTAGGCTTAAGATTGCAGTAAAGATGTCTGCCACCCACTTCAATTGAACATGCAAAAGTGCTTGCGCAGAGAAAGGCATGTCTTAGATCGTGATTTTGGATGAATTGGCTACATTCCCTCAAAAGTGAAGTTTTCTTTTAATCCTCTCTATTGCATTTGACCCATGACCCATATGACCCATAAGTGTTGACTGAGCAGGATTCATTTTGCAGAAGTCTATATTTTGTGTTTTAGGAAAATCTTACTCTTATTTTAAGTATGAAGGTGATAAAACAATGTGCATAATGTAAATCAATTTTTTGATTGCTCATGATAGACTTTGGGTTTCTAGGACTCCACAATGAAAGGTTACGGAAAACTTTTGCATAACTAACTGTGTTAAAGCTTAATCCAGCAATAAATCGTATAATGACAATGGCTGCTACTATACTTATTTCTATGGGTAGAGGCAGAAAGAAATAGTGCTTTTGACCTGTCCATTTTTTACTGTGGCTGCATTATTAACAAGAGAAAGTGTAAATCAAGTTTGCTGCTGATTTATGTTTGATACACCACATTTAATGCATTTAAAACAGGTTGTCATATTTTGTTGTAGTTTTTGTATAAAAACATTTTGCTTGTGTCTTGTATGCATATTCTTTAGGTTGGCGCAAAAACTTGGGTAATGAAATGACAAACTTTTTAAGCCTTACCCAGCGCTACAAGTGATAAAACTAGTGCAGCTATTGCATCTACATGCCATTATAATGCACACCCAAACAAGTGCCCGGACTCAGCCGGGAGTCCGAAATGGTGTGAGTTGCCACCATGAGGTCAGAAGAGAAATTGATAACAGCATTGATGTTTTTTGATGCTGTCTGTTTCTACTCTTTAGCTGAACATGAGCAGAACATCTGTATTTAAATATGAATCTGAATTTGCATCTGAATTTCCTTCATGCTAAAAAGTACTGATTACCTATCAATCTATCTATCTATATATTGCATTTTGAACCTGTTTGATTTATTAATTCTGGTTTGACTGTGCTGGAGGGCCACAAATAATACAGAACTTTGTCTGGTTTATACTAATTAATCAAGTGATGATGTCAGGCTGCATTTCTTATCGGTGGTAATTTCATTTCATTGACATTGTCATGCTACAAAATGTGGGAATGCTTAAATTATAACAGCCATCTATGATAGTACAGGGTAAGATTAAAAGGTTGCTAGTTATTGTGGTAAAGTCATCATGAGGCTGGTAATGCTGCTCTTAGCAGTTATCACTGCTCTGTTGACCCGCCATCATCTAGATTTTGCAGTCTGATTGGTTGTCTTTGCTCAGTGCCTCTCAATGAATGGTTGTTTGTAGTGATGTTTTTTCAGCCTGGGTCCTGTATGGAGAGACAAGATATTTGTTAGTAAAAACTTGATTAGTCAAGGCGTATGTTTTAGTCAAGTATATTTCTATCATACATTTAAAATGGCCAAGGTTAACAAAGTGGTGTACAGAGTAAAAGTGCAAAACAGAGACAGCAAGAACAGACCATACCATATACAGGTATCAGTTTACTGCTAAAATCATTGTAAGAGTAGAAAGAGAAACTTTGCACATAAAGCAATACAGCCAAGCAGAAGGCTAATTTTCACATTCTTATGGCCAACATGTACATCTAATCATGTTTAACATGTTAATATTAATTAAGTTACAATTTGTTTTAAGCTATAAACTAAACCAGGACATTTAAAATCCAATACAATTGCACTTTGCCTTAAAAATTCACTTTTTCTGTTACTATGGGAATGTTGGGAGTTACTAATGAATAATGAATATACCAATGATCATTAAAGTGATATTTTTACAAAATTAAATACATGGCTTGAAATGTAGTTATAAGTGTGTCTTTAAAGATTGATGCACACAGGCTGTTCTCTGGAACTTTGCTGATGTAAACAAATTTAGCAGTTCCTGTTCCTTCATGTGTTTTGGACATCTTTGAACATCACAAGCAACAACACAAGCAATCATGGCCAAAGCTGATTTTAAGGGGGAATTTTGAACTTGAGGAAGAACCCTACCACATTCAACCGTATTAATTTGAAATGGAATATACAGAGAAGAAACTGCACAAATAAGGGGCTGCGAGAGCCAGACAAGAGTCCAGTCAGCATTAGTGGAGTATGTTGCTGTGTTGGTTGTGCATGGGAGTCGCAAACCCGTGTAGTGCTGGCACTGGCACTAAATGCGTTGTTTTGTCTCATCGCGTCCAGTGCTCGTCTTTCGGTCGCTACTGAGTCAGTAAGATAATTTCAGCTCAAAGCTTTAAGCGCTGATACATAGAGTGGTCATTAATCTTCATTGTTTTCAATGAAATGCAGCATATGAGGTGGTTGGCTGGTAATTCCACTGCACCAACTTAGGCAGTGTGGCCTTATATGAGATGAATGCTTGCATTTTAATTTGGAATATGCTTTTGAGGCCAGCAGCAGATTGTTGCTAACGTAACACATTGATAAGTCATATATTTGAAGTTACCTCATAGGGTGCATGTTGGATTGGCTTTCTTGCTTAGTGGTGTCTGCACTGTGCTGCCTGTTTTGGCTTAGCATTTTGCTTGGTCAAATGGCTGTCACTCATTGCAAAATAATGTTGTGGTATAATCGCTGTGGGCACTGCAAATTTATTAGCTTTGTTGCTCAGCTGCCCCTCCTGCTGGCTGGAGGTTTGCCAGGTGTAGGTGTTTTGGGGGGTCATTGGAGCTAAAATGTTACATATAGCACCTTCAAAGAGTAACTAAATGTCAAAACCACTTTTCAGCTTAAAAACAATTTATATGGGACTTAAATAGCAAGTCAAGTCAAGTCAAGTCAATTTTATTTATTTTTCGCGCCATATCACAACAAATGTTATCTCATGACACTTTACAAATAGAGCAGGTATAGACCGGACTCTATGTGGCATCTATGTAGCAATCCATAGCATTATGGATTGACTCAAATCCAATTGGTGGCAGTAATGGACCTTAGTGCTGGTGCCACCTGCAAATGAACAGAGAGAAGAAGAAGAACAAAAAGAAGAAGAAGAAGACCCAAAACTCGACACATAAGCGCAAAGTATGTGGGTTCTACACATATCGATATAAAAATATGCATTACACTTTGCCCTCCACAGGTCGAAACTCAGCTATTGCTTTTGTATTTGCCATTAGCTGATAAAGTTATTACTGATGTATGCAGTTAGTTCATAAGTCACCAATGACTTACCCCAAGACTGAGCAAGAAGAGTATTAATAACAAGCAGATTGAGCAGAGTGATTAAGCAGTTAAACTTTACTGTTAGCATAGATGACTGTATTGTAAATGTGATAGTTGTGTGTATGTAGCATTTAGTAAATTTATTAGTGATTTCAGCTGTTGGGTTGTAAGATAATTATAATATGGAGTGACTGGGTGTTTGGTAAGCCCATGGCACACCAAAAAAATACTAAACAAACACAAAAAAACAGATGTTTGTTTGGTTTTCCATTGCTGTCTACATTTGTCTTAGAGTGGATGAAAATGTTTGTCTAGAGTCAACATGTACAGTCTTGTATATGATGAAGTTTGGTCAGTACGCCTTAACCACTTTCGGACGCATATCCATAACTGCTTACCTCACACATGCGCAGTATTGGCAATAGCGTTACACTCGCTGTACCAGCTGTGTATTTTTGTTGTCGTTTAGAAGAACAGCATTTAGCAGAAATGGCTTCATTTTGGACCATGGAAAAAGAGGAACTCTTTCTAAAGCTTGTGTTGATTTAACCCCTCCTCCAAGTGTTGCCCAAGTTGATACTTTTTTATATGTTAGATGCATTTTTTTATTTTAGGGAGGAGGTACTTCAGCCTAAGCTCTGGGGGTTTAGTTGGTTTTTTTTCCAAGTATGTGTAAAGTGATTTCAGAGTTTTGTTTCTTAACACACTATATTGTATATGTTAGAAAATAATTGCTGAAAACATGTGAAAAGGATGAGAATACGCAAAACTGCATTGTGGAGTTAGAGCCTGAAACTGTTTTTCACAAGTCTCCTGTTCCAGATTTTTTAGGTGTGCCAAAATGGTGGTTCATGACACACTGCAGCCACCAGGCATATGACCCCGCCCCATGCCCAGCTGGTTGTAGTAGTGGTGTATGACTGACAACTTTCTGTAATGCTGGCGCAGTGCTAACGTAGTGTGGGGAGAGGCGAAAGCAGGAGCTTCCTGCCTCTCGTTCCTGGGGATGATGCTCCAGTCCCAGTGGGAACTGGCACAAAACATCAGTAAAGACAGACAGGTGGCAGCTTCATTTTCAAAAGCTGTTGAATAACGACATTGATGTTGTTATATTGCAGTGTGATTCAGAATCTGACCTACCATGCATTGAGGAAAGAGACATTTCCATGTTTTTCGCTTGAAATCACTTCATATTGTCATTCAGTAACCGCTACAGCTTCCAGCTTGTCGCCCCAGCAGGAGCTGGCACCAAGTATCAGCACAGGCAGGCAGGTGGCAGCTACATTTCCACATATAAATTTGGCATTTTTTAAACTCTTATCAATTGCAGAAGACATCACATTCTACCACAATTTTGTTTTTTGGTCTTGAAATGTGGTTTTGGGGTTGAAATGCCAGATATTTCTCCCCCATATTAATGTCTTTTATTCTAAATAATACTCAGAGGAGGATCTGTTCTGTTATTAGACTATAAAGAGAAAGATACAATTTGGCTGATGTAGGCACACTATTTGTTATACTATACTTCCTCTACAAGGACTGAGGACTTAAATATATTTCATCAGAGCTATTTATGTGAGTGTCAGTGCTTTAGTCTAGTGTTTTTTGAATGGGTTGAATTGAAGTCAGTTTAAAATTCTACATAAGCCATGTCCTGCTTGACACTCTGCCAGTACCTGCAGTGGACAAGTCTCCATCTTGCTAGAACAGAGAAAACGATTGATTTTGAAACCAAATTTTATGTACTTTGCAACTCTTTTAATCATTCAAATTTGACTGAGTGGTTAATAACACATTTTCCTCTGGGGTGACAAACTCAGAAAAGATGGGTTGTTTTTTTCAGCTTTATATGGAATTTTAGAACTCCAAAGAAAAGGAGGACTGAAATAATATGTGTTCTTAGGCTACTTTTTAAAAATCTTTGCAGACATTCATTTTGTTTTCATTGAAATGTATTTTCTAAAATAATCAGTAATAATATTTTGTTTATTAAAACATGAACTTAGATTTTTGGGGGGTTAAGGGATATGGAATAGACTACTTGAGGTTTATTCTTGAGAATTTATTTATTTATTTATTTATTTATTTCCAATTCTCTAATGCCTTACTTTGTGTAAAGGTGCTCTGGTGCCCTGGAGTTTGGAAGGTTCGGGTGGCTGTAGGACCTTCACCCTCTGCTGTGATTACCTGGACCTCCAGCCTGTACAGACTGGCAGGGTGCAGGCCTGACACTACCAGAACATTACCATCCTGAAAGAGAGGAGAGCAGACAAACAGTGAGAGGAGCAGGAAGAAAAAGAAAGCAGAAGACTAATTTAAAAATGCTCAATGATACATGCTGTTTGCCAGCCCAGAGGACACTTAAATTTGCCTGCTTAAAAATATATCACATATGGGATATCATCCTTGCAACACAGGGTTGCACAACAATTTAAAGTTTGAAGCCCTTAAAACAATACAGTAGAATGGAATTTTTTCTCTGACTTTTTCAGTTTTAGCTTTTCATTTCAGCATTTCATTTAGTCTTTTTAACATACAGTTTTGGCTTGAATTTCTGTAAAAGTAGAGTTATTTAAATAGTCACAATTTGCAACATATTTCACATTTTCAGGTATCTTTAAAAGGGCCAGGCAGGAATGTTAGAAATAATAGTCAGTTGTCTAACTGCCCCTGATGTACACTCACACTTCTCAGGAAAACTCTGACAAGATGCCAAAAGTAAAGCCTCAAAAACATTATTTGAATAAATACTATATGTCCATAGCAGCACTGACCGGGGGCAGAATCTGTGACTGGGAGATGAGACTGTGGGGTAGCTTGTTGTTGCTGTGACGGTTGGCGGGAAGGACCTCTGCCCAGGTCACCTGGTAACCAGTCAGCTGTTGGTGGGGCAGGGTTGTGAACAAATCCCAGCTAAAGATGGCTGTCATGTTGCCCCCCCGGACCTCAAAAGACGCTGTCAGGTTGGCTGCCTTCACCAGGATATTCTGAGGGGAAACTGTTGGAGGGGAGGGGGTACAACCAGGGATTGAATTTAGACAAGTGCCTGAATGGTGATCAAGTCCTTCTGGCTATGCATACATAGGGAGGCTCAGAAAGATTAATACAAGCAAATGCTAAGGATGTCTCTTGAGCATTGGTCTACCTTTAATTATGTTTCAAATTGCAAATTTTAATTGGTCACTATTTCAATTCATTTAGTCGTTTTATAAAATACTTAAAGAAGCTTATAATAAGGTGATAATGTCTTTAAGTCAGTCACTCTTTGCCCAAATCACTAGCTGCTGTACTAAGTAACTTTAGTATGCAGGTAAAAAAAAGTTAGCACTTTTGATAATTCACCACAAAATTATGATCTGTATATCAATTACACAATCTTAGATGTCTTGAATTGAATTTTTTTTCCCCTTCCAGCATTCCTCCATGGTAACTGGGTGATTCCAAAAATGTGCTTTCCCTTTTGCTGGCAGTCTAAGTTGATGCACTCTTGAAAGTGCCAAAACCATCTAAAAACATCCATCCAAAACTCTCAACAGCTTTGTGTGGTATATTCCACATCTTCTTTATCACGTTGTATGCTCAATACTTCCAAAACACTTTTATTTTGGCTAAAAATCTAGTAAATCCAACACAACATTCCAATACTCCATGTCGCTTGCCTGGCCAAGTGTGGATAAAACTGCCTAAAATTTTTAGCATACAACACAATAAAGAAGACTTGGATTATACCACATAAAGATGTTGAGAGATTTGGATACACATTTTTAGATAGTTTTAGTGCTTTCAAGAAAAAAATTTGTGGTATCACTTTAAGGTACTCTGTCTGATACAACAAAAACCAAAATCAATTTTGGTGAAACTGGATCATATTTTGTAGAAAAAAATGCTTTCTTTTTGCCTATGATGTTCTTCAGCGGTGATAACTGTGTGATAACTATATGATATGACAAAGCTCTAAATGACCCTGGTGAAGCTGAGTTGTGACAGAAGTAAAATTTAGAATTAAAAGAAATAAAAGCACAAATGTGCGTCATGCTGATGACAGCAGGCATTTAAAAGGAAACATCTGGAAAGTCTCGACTTGATCAAAAAAATAATAATAATAACTTTGCCTTGATCATGTATTTTCAGGACCTGAGGTTTAGATTTTCTCACCGTTTTCTTCAGGACAGATGATGGGTTTAGGACTCTTGGCCTGTATCGCAGCACAGGAAGGAGTGAAAAAGCTGGTGCTCTCTGCCATAGAATGACTGTTCTTGCTGACTGGTTGCAGGAGGACTTTATATTTACAGGAGAAAAACAAGCCCTGAAGGCTGGCAAAGCTCTCCTACATCCAAAGAAGACATAAAATGTTCATAAGAAGATTTTGTGTAGCTCTTAAAATTCACATTCAGTCTATTCATGACATAAAAGGTAAATCTAATTTTGAATGACCTTTCTAAGTTGTAAAAAACAAAACAAACAAACAAAAAAGAGTATCCCCAAAATTCCAGACCCAACACTATTGGAGGCAGTTTTTATAGCAAACAAGGTAACTTTAAAGGTGCTCTTCTCTCAACAATCCCTGACAAATGTTATTATTTTGTGATCTTTTCTATCCATAAAAGATGTCATGTGTCTTGAAAACACATTTTCTATTCCCAGTGGTATAATGTGCCCATCATTTATTTGCCCTTTATATTTACAATACAGAGAATTTATTTTTAAAGGCTACCTGCGTGCTGGACTTCTCCATGGGTCTCGTCTGGTTGTGTGCACAATATTCTGGACCCCACTGGATTCTGTAGAACTCAACTGAAGGATCTGTACAAACCACAAGAGCTTACAACACTGTGCTGTAACAGCAGGTGGGCAACAGTGAATGGATCTCCTGAAATAAGTCATTAGACAGCTTCAAAATTCCTTTTTTTTTATTATTTTGGTAACATCTTATCCACAGTCGGAAAAGAACATGTTTTATTGCCCTGGGCAGAGGGAGGTCAGGAAATTTGACTCCACTGAAACAGTAACTCTACTAAATCCACAGTGGTGTTATTTACACATGTTGCAACCCCAAGCTAAGCCTACAGTATTTATTCACAAGGCTAAACACTGGACCTGTGCACTCAACACACAGAGAGGAAATTGATACCAATCTGTCTTCTGCTACTGGGTAAGATGGTAAAAATAAAACAACTTTGATTTGTTTATTTGACATTAGAGGTCATATAGACAACATCAACCACCACCATGAAGAATCTTGATTGCTAAAGGCACAGATACCAAGCGGTATTAACGTCGTTATACTATTTTCTCATAAGCCTTTGATCATATTAGACAGAGGTAAACAAATAATCATTTTCGACTGGACATTTTTTAAAATTATTCTTCCACATGTAAATGTAGTAAATATATGCTTTAATAGCTTTGCTCATACCTGCATGGAGTTGTCTGAATCTGAATACGCCTATCTTTTCTACTGAGTTTTTTCATGCTCATCTCACCCTAATTTTTTAATATCTGCTGAAGACAAACAGTTATATAAACTGTTATAATAAGCCCAAACTCAAGGCAAACAAACAAACAAACCTGCTTTCATAACTGATGGTACTGAAGATAAAGAATATTACTCCTGAGTTTGCTTAAACATGATTAAGTCAAAGACAAACTTGACTACTGGCAATGTGAGTCAGCTGCCTATTTTTTAGCAAGTTTACCTGCAATAAAAAACCTGCATAAATGAGCTACGTCTGGGGTAAATGACTGCACGAGGAAATGTCAGGGGATTATAAACATCACCCTCTGTGGTACATGAATTTCTGTACATACATAAAATGGTTGTTTAGATATTGTCTGAACCAAAGCAGTGGACAAAATGACATGAAATGACATGGGCCTCGCCGGTAAATAATTCACGTTAGTACATCTGAATTCATTCAATGCAGAGAAGTGAATATGGGCCACTAAAACTTGAATTGCTTCTCCGCTATCTTGGTCAAATGCTCAAGCTGTGGAGGCAGAGTTTTTATACCCGATTGTTAAGCTGAAAGTCTTCTGCGATGATCGAGGAGCTATGACCAAGGATGGATTCGTGTATCCTCCCTCATCGCTCCTCAATGATTGCTCCTCATTCCTCGATCCTTGATCCTTGATGCACAAATAAAAGACTTGGGACGATTCTTAAGATGGCATCGCCAAAACAACTTCCGGTTCAAGCGAGGATTGAGGAGCAAGGAAACGACAAATAAGAGACTTGAGATGCACCCTGTGTCATATTTAAACAAAGGGCTTTAATGCTGCTGATATCAGTCTTCAAAAGCTTTTTACAGTGAACTAGAACTGGCAAGTAGTTTATTTAAAGGATGTGTCGAAGGAAGGCAAATTATTTGTCTCATTTATCATGAAGGCAGACACTCAAATCAGCTTATGTTCATACTCTACATGCTGTACATACCCATGCTGCTCTGCCAGTAAACATGAACCCGGAGCTGTCCGTCCTGATAGAACGGTGTGCCCACATCCAGAATGTCACCTGTAGGCTTCTTTGGAACAGATTTGGTGGCTTTAAAACAGACAAAAAACAAATAATTAACAAAAATAAAATAGAATAGATAGTGGCACTAGTAGTGGATCAGGTAGAAGTACTTGTGACTGAGTGTATCAAAATCAGTTTTTTATCAGTTTCCCCATGAAGATATCAAAGCCGGAGTTTGTGTGTGCGTGCTTCTGTTTGCATTAGTTTAAAATGTCCTCACAGAGATACATAAGCCAGAGTGTATGTGTGTTTTGCGTGTGTGCACATGTTAAATTGGCCAGTAAACATCAGCTGTGTTTAACTGTAAC
>JAQLOL010014743.1:0-10470 GCA_029783665.1 Naso thynnoides
TACGATAATTTCCCTCAAAATACGATAATTTTGAGTCTCTGGTACGATAATCCTACATTTCCCACCTGGCAACGCTGATCAGCACACATGCCAACATCGGTTGGAATAGCCTACCTTCAACGTTCCTGATCCCACATAACCCTGCACAATACATACATCAAATAAATACCACAATATAAAGTAAATGACTTTACTATTCTTAGAGTCATAGCTCAAAGAAAAATAAATACTTAAAAAAATAAAATGAGGTAAAACATACCAAAAAATGTACTAAAGTTTACATCTGTGACATTGCTTGTGGTTAGAAACGAGGTCTCACACTGAGTGGACTAAAATCTGGGACCTGTTAGGGTAAGTCATCCATTTTATAGCTTGAGCAAGTACATCTTTGAGTGACACACGGCAAATCATGCACGGCCATTTGCCTCTGGGATGGGTTGCCAGGTACCATGACACATATCCTACAGCTTGGATATATCACAGAAACTGTGAAATACTCATTTAAATGGTATTGCTATAAAATCAGTAGATTAGCAGGAGAAAGTACCAATTGATAGCACAGCAGGAGGACGGGTTAAATATAGGAACACACTTACATGAATAAGGAGTGTCGACATGTTTGCATCAGTAAATTCATAAAAGGAGTGAAATAACAGAAAAAGAGCTGTTGATGCTAACTTTAAATTATTACAGAGAAATTTTTGTTTTTTTGACAGTCATCCAACACTGACTGAATGAGCAAAAATCCATACCAACACAACAAACACAACAATACTAAATATCATCACGACAGCAAAACTGACCCTGTGAAAGAGTTGTGTGAGAAACTGACAGAAAGCTATGCAGTGTGGCTGATTTTTAATGGAAATGAAAGTGTGCTACGTGTGTTTGTGACTTATGTGGGTCAGCCTGTGGCAGACCAGATGGCTACAACGGCTTAACAGAAACAATAAAACTTCAGCCCTTTTATTTTGAGCATGACTGCAGCATGACAGGAAGAGGTATGTGGTTTTCTCTCACCAACAGACAACTCTTAAGAAGAAGAATACACATCATTATGCCTTGGCTTCTGATGGTGCTTCAAATGCTGTTGCGAATTTGATATTTTAAACTCTGAAGCTTGATAGAAAGACCAATTGTTCACACAGATTCTGAATAAGTGATGTTTTCTGCAGGCCTACTTGTATCAAGTTTCTCACTCAACCACAGAGAGAGAAAACATTAATACAGTTTCCAAAAAAAACAGGAGTCAGAAACGAGGTGCGCAGCACAAGGAGTCTGAGATCCTTTAAAGGCGCCATATGTAAAAATGTGGCCCAAAACAGTTACTACACTCACATTCAAAATACTGCGGTGAGTCGTATCCGCCTCCCCTCCGCCCCCCTCCCCTCCAGACTCGAGGTTGCCAGAGCGTTTGGCGTATCCTCCGTCAGCAACAAGCGAGGAGCGACTATGACGCTGGAGACCGGGGTCCCGTATCCGGACAGTGCTAATGCTGCTAACATTAGCTGTGCTGCTAACGCTTCTTTCTCTGATCGAAATAAATAACGTTATTACTTGACAGTTTAAAGTATTCGAAATGTCTATCCCCGTCAAGCTATGAGGCTAACTTAGTTAGCCAAGCTTAACTTACTGGTACCTGTCCAAGAGAAGAGTGGCCAATTCTGCATCCGTTTTCAAATCCCTCTCTGATTTCAACTTTCTCCAAAGTTCAAATGCATCTCCTATGTAGACCCTCGCTTTGCCTCTAATTTTGTCTTGGCGTTTTTGGGATTCATAACAAGGTCTGTTTGGTGTTGTTGCCTCCACCATTGTAGCTCAGTCGTAACTGGCAACCTGTGGTTGCCTGGGAGCTGAGACTCTACTGACTGCAATGACTTGTAGACGGCGGTGGGTGGCGCCACATGGCAAAACATGATTTCAAAACATCAACATGATTTGCTGTCTGCAAAAGATTTTTTTTAATACGAATATTTTGGCTGTACTGTTGTTGTTGGTGAGTTCAGTATGTTATATTAACATTATTCCTGAGTCTCTGTGACATATCAGGAGGATATTATGGCTATTTACAGTAGATTTCTTACATATTGTACCTTTAATGGACAAGTCAGACTCCATGAAAGCCTCAATTGTAAAATTCTAGGGGATCTCAAGACAAAGCTGTAAAAAAAACCCCAAAACTTTTCACTTTCAATAGTCAGTAAAAATGTCTTTAAAAAGTATATGCTGTCCAAAATTCATTATTTAGGCTAATTTAAATAGCAAAACTTGTTGTGGTGTTTTCTTGGTTAGTAAGAATGAAGAAGACCGCACACTGCTGCTCCCTTTTGTTCTAATAACAGAACGAAAGGGAGCAGCAGTGTGCGGTCCTCTTCATTCTTACTATTTTACTTCATTTTTGGCCCTGCACCAGCCTCTACGCTTTGGATGTGCGCGCCCACATGTTTTATGATCTCTGTTTTCTTGGTTACCCTGTTGTTTACTGGGTGACGATGTTCCACAAGTTTGCACTTTTCACATTCCACCTGTCTGCAAAATGGTGTTTTGGGTTTATATATACTGGGGGGGAAGCAGCTTACGTTCATGCTGGTTCATCACTGACTAGAGTAGCTTAGGCTGCTATACATAAGACTTCAACATAAAACTGGAGCACTGTAGGGGGAGACACCCAAGTTGCCACAGGGTATTTCGCCCACTGGTCAGAAATAATTTACAAAAAGCGTATTCTCGATTATTACTTTCCATTACCTCATCCGGCCAGAATAAGAAAGCCACCAAACCTCCAGAATGAGAATGGAACAACTTCTCGATCTGTGTATCCAGGGCCGAGAAGAGAGGATTCCCCCATGTGCCCCAGAAGTCTTTCTAAAGTAACTATGATCTGTTTTACCATGTGAAAATATCCCTATGTCAAATCATCCATTGGAGATTACTGCTGTATTTTTTTATATATCACTTCAGAGTCAATCACAGTGTTTCATTGTTTTATTTCTCAAACCAAATGTGTAAGGAAAAACAAAAAGACCAAAAGTGAAATTATTGTTGCTGGTTATGCTTTTGTTGTGGTTACATCAAGGGCTTGATGTCAAGGAACGTAGCACAGTGGAGCAGGACTCAAATGCACGACAGAGACCGGTGAAATTCGGAAAGCGGGTTTGTTACCAGGCAGGGGTCGGTACACGGGAAAGCAATCACACCAGGCAGAGTTATCCAAAACGTGAGGCAAGAGGCAAGGACAAAAAACAAACGAGGATCAAACACTCAAGGACTGACTATGACTATGAAAGAAAGGCTGGAACGTGAGCAAAGAACTACAACGAACTGGCGACGAGACAAGACACAAAGGGAGAATATAAGCAGGGCTAATGGGGAATGATTAGACACAGGTGTGGGAGGGGGCAGGGCAGACAGGAACCTGGACAGAGACAGGGGAGAGTGATTACAAATAAAACAGGAAGTGCATGACATGAGGGAAACATAAAATACTTCACAGACAGAGAACATGACGGTGAAACATGACACTTGATTTGTATAATTTTTCCTGTTGTCGGTCTCTACGTGGTTCCTTAAATTTATTTTGAAGAAAAGAGTCATTGGAAATTAAGTGTCAATGCTTAGTGTTTTTTAGCAGGTGGGCTTACAGAGTGCAAGCAGTGATACATGTGACAGAGAACTTCTTATCATCTTTGCACCCTTTTTTAGTAGGTTAGATTGTGGTGTTGAGAGGGCAGTTTTATGTGCCTCATCAATGCGCTCAGAGGGATCGACGCCGGCCAAGGATCTTTGTTTCATACCGGCAGCATTCTCAGTAAAACTGTCAGGAGGATGGCACGTGTCTGAGCCTGTTGACTCATAGGGAGGCCACATTTAAGAGCCTTGGGATGTGAAGAAGAGAAGAACTGCGATCAGTCTCCTCGTACGGGGAGGTGTAAAGTTTCCTGTCCTCTGGTTTGATCCACATATCAACGAAATGTTCACATTTTGGGGTCAAACTCCACTGACAATTTTAAATGGAGACTCACAGTATTGAGGTAGGTGGTAAATTCTTTCAGTTCAGTTTGGGATGCTTCTGGCATGTCAGGGCATCAGGATGCTTGGAGTGGGCCACACTGCGATGACACTTGGATTCAGACAAGCAGTGTGAACGCAGTTTATGTGATTATTAGGGTTTTTTTCTTTAAACATGTGAATCTCAGTCACCATTCACTGTAATTGTTTGTGAGATGACTGCAACACCTTTTTGTGTGCTGCTGACCAAAAAGTTCTCGGGACTTTCTGTAAGCATAAAGCTAAGAAGCTCATGACTGAATTTTCCGTTTTGGGTGAACTACCTCTTTAGTCAGGGTGCAAAAGCATCGAGTTACAAAGACTGTTTGACAGAAGGTGGAGCTTCCTTCTGGACAGATTTTCTTCTGTTTTCTCACATCCACGTTTTTCTCACTGGGCGATCGGGAAAACCCGCTTGCAGGGTGTCAAAAGAGCGGGCTGTAAAACTTCTAGGGCCTAAATAATAAAGGAAGTAAATGTTTTTACGTCCTAGATCGACGTCAGCTCACATCCGTGCGTAACCGGACCCTCACACAATGCCTGTAAAACTGCTGAGATGGACGCGCACATGAGGATCATTTTCTTTTTCATAGGTGAGTCTCTCCCTTGATGCACTTGCAAACCTGTTTTGCTCTTTTTTTCCTTTAAATTCTTTTGTTAGGATCGTTGCTCGCTGTTTTTCCCTTCCGAGTAGAAAAGTGTTTTGTTTGTTTTTTTTATCCCGTTACCAGATGGCTGTTCAGGGCGTGGGGACATACTGACATCCTACCAGCAACATTCACGCTAGTTTCAACATTTCCAGTGTGTCTTTTAAAATAAAAACCTCCTACAAGCGTGTTTGTGCAGAGAATCCCTCAATTTAAAGATTTAATTGTGGCGCATTTGAAGGACCTGATGTAACAAAAACAAACAAAAAAAACAATAGTATTTGTATTTTTGGATAAAAACAGTGAAACCAGAGACCCAGTGCGGTGAAGTGTAGTTTTTGGTTTTCTTTTGTTTTTTAAATTCAGATTGATCACAGACTTCGGCTGACTTTAGTAAACAACACGGTGCGCATCGTACCACAGGAGACACTGTGACTTTAAAGCAGCACATGTCATTAGATTATAACATGAAGAATTGTTTCGAGTCGTTTTTACGAGGCTGTTCGGTCGGGAAGTGACGGATCATTGGAGGGAAGAACTTTCATCCTGTGAGAAATACTGTGAGGAAGATGAGATCCTTCCTGTCAGACAAGGAAAGGATGCTTCCTGCAAAGAAAAAACCTCAACTAATTTGTAGCAAAACTGAAACTGAAGTTCATCTAAAAAAAAATACAACAAAAATACCAAATACCAAAAAAACAATTTTCTTTTTCCGTAAACAGGAAATTGTGAGTTAAAGCGGACGGATGCTGCTCTCTGATAGCCTGCGGTTTGTGCAAGGAGGAATAAAAGCTTTAGCTGTAGTTTTATTATCTTAGCTTGTACAGTCACATAAGGCAGGGAGTTTCCCAGCTGGTAATAAAAGCACATCTGCTTCGTTACAGTCTGCTGCAAGATGCTTTGTTTGGAAAAAGAAAAGACGGTTAAAAAACAGCCCTGTTGAAGGAGGAAGTGTGTCCGGTGGAGCTGTGGTCTGACCCACAGAAAACTGCAGCAGTAATCATTCAAGGTTTTATGTGATCTTTAGGTTCATCCTAATCACATATTACAATACACTGTTATATACTTAGTGGCTCAGGGTAAATTTAGGGGTTGAAGCTGGAGGCCTCTGTGTACAGTGTCACATAGATAAAGTGTATCTCTGCCTCTGAGCATGATATTTTCACATAATTTACTTATATAAAGGTTTTCTACAGTGTTCTTTCATATACAGTTATCAGATAGAACCAGTTCTGAATGGATATTTGCACTCTGTGGGTACCTTTACCTCAAAATGACCTTTTCTGAATCCAAACAAAGTCAAGTTAGGCTGTAAAGCATTTATATATCACTGACTTTCCTCAGAATACAAATTTTTCTTGGTCGTCTGCTTTTCCATGAAATCGTTTGTGCAAATCAGCACACAAACTCGCTCACTGCGGCCTACGTGTGATGTTCACTCGACATGCTCATTTAAATTTCATGTCAGCATATTTCCGCACACTCCTCTGCACTCTGAACAGGCAAGGGAACAATCAAGTCCCTGACGACAGCATCTGTAGCACATGGTGCTGCAGGCTGACCTGCAACGGTGCCGAGAATTCTACAAGGAATACAAGGATTACGTGTGTTTTATTGTATTAACCAGTAGAAGTAAAGAAATGTTTTACATATTGTTTGCTTGAATTACTTACTGAAGGTCGGCCATCATTGACCGTGTGTCACACCCGAACTGTGCCTGCATCACGTGCCACTGCTGAGGGCTTTTGGAGGGGCCATCATTAAGTTTCAAGACACTATGACCCACAGCCCTTTGCCTCAAGTCAGTGTGAGGCAAAGGGCTGTGAGTCGCAATCGTTTGAAATTTAAAAAATGTGCTGTTCAGTGTCTGTTACTAGCAAAAGTGCTGTACTTGTGTAATATTAATACCCCAAGTTCTGTAGCACAACAATGTAAATTGAAATGACAAAGTTGTTTTTACAGTGATATGACATCATAAGGAACAATTTATACCCACTTTAAATGTAGATATACTCATAGGAGCAGTGAGGCACAAACCGTATGTGGAAAACTTGGCAGAAAAATTGGCTTTTGAAATGTTATTACACCGAATACATAAACATTAAATTATCCTCTGAAAAAGTATTTTATTGGAAAGACTGGCCCCAAAACCTTGTGTCAGATAGCTGTGCAATGACCCTCCATTCTGAACACCATATTACCCAGAATGTGCCACTCGAGGATATTAGGACCAATTACTGTTGCAGCCACTGATGGGTTTGGCCCTTTTTTGAGTTTGACTGACTGGACTAATGAGCGAGTTGGCAGTTACTGTCTCAGTTGGTCTAAAATCATTTATTAAATGTAACCAGTGTGACTTCCTCTACACAGAAGTGAGAAGTTGATGTCATCAGAAGTATTTCAGTCCTTTAAGCCTTGAGTAATCTTTGTGTATGACTTCATTCCGTCTGGTCTGTCTAGTCTCAGTGACACCTTGAGATTGTGTCTTTGCAAATTTAACGTTTTAACAGATTTAACACAGGCCGGGATGGGAAGGTTACTTTGGAAATGTAATAGGTTACAGATTACTACTACTAACCCCATTTAAATTGTAATAAGTAATGTAACTTTTTCACTTACTTTGTCTAACTAATGTAATTTGTTACATTTGGTTACTTTTTGTTTACTTCTCTAAATTTCTAACAAAGGTTCTCAACAGTTAACCATTTTCAAATGTTTAAACCGGGCAGTGTTAACCTTACAGTCGTACTCATCAGTGGTGAGGCAGGCTGGAGGTCAGCAACGCCTTCCCTGCATTATTTAATGTGACTGCCTACAGTTACTGTTTACGCTACATACCTGCAAAGGTTTCATCAGGTTTGACATGAAAACTTTCAACATCGACAGCATTTTAACCGCTGGTAAACAAACTTTGCATTGCACTGTAGTGTTCAAGCCCTTTTCTGATTTCTGGATAAAATGTTTTTTTTTATATTTGCAGCGTTGGAACATGTTTTTATCCATAGACGTGGTGGCGTGGTAGCTTTGGGCATCAATGTGGATTTAATTTGATTTAATTTGCAGATGTGATGCAATTTCAGACAAGAGAACCAATCAAATCATCAGAAAAGCATCAAACTTCATTAAACAGGCTTGACTGGAAATGACAAAAGAAGACACTGTGCACATCAAAAATATGCAAAGCAACAAAAAGAATAGAATTCAACCTATGGCCTAAGCTTTTTAGAGAAAATATTCAGATGTTATCCCCTTTGTAATCACTGACATTTTCAAAAGTAACTGTAACTTAATTACATATTTTTCTCAGTAACTGTAACTGTTTGCAGGTACATTGTTTCAGATAGATAGACAGACGGATAGCCTTTATTGTCATTATGTCAAATATACAAGGAAAGTAGGAGCACTGCTCCACTTTGTGCCACACAACCACACACACATCCACACATGCACATAAGGCAGAAGTTTAAAAAGTCTGCATGTACATATACATAAAAAAAGCTTAAATATACCAAATAAACAAATGAATGCCTCGGTGTCCGTGCTAAATAGTCTATAAAACAAGTGAGTGTCTGTGAAAATTAATACTTAGATGAAGGTTGCACAGTTGAAATGAGCACTGCACAGTTAAAACTAATACAGCACAGTACAATGAACACACTTAAAATGAGTATTATACAGCTGAAATAAATATTTTAAAGTGGGTATTGCACAGTTAAATGAATATTACACATTTTAGATGAGTATGGCACAGTTTAAATGATTGTTAAAACTGTTGTTGAATTACGTCCTGATCCCATTACATGTGAATAGTTACTCCCCAACACTATGCACAGGGTTCATCTAGTACACATCAACAACACTGATAGTATCAGGACAGGCTGCCAGGGAGGGAAAAACCAACATGTTTTTACAAGCAGATCAAGAGTGTCGAGAGCAACCGTGATGTTGTCCTGAATTTTCTTCTGCTTCTATTTCAGTCATCCTAAAATAATGACATATTATAAGAATGTGCACTTAATACTTTTTTTAAAAAAGAAAGAAGATATTGTGGCCATCAGCAGCAGGAATATGATAGACAGTTTATCTGTCCTCAGGGAGGACATTCTTTGTTGTGGTATACGTGTGAAAAACAGCATACACACATACAAGCACAGGCACGAAAGTAAACATAATTGTCAGTGGTGGGTTAAATGTTATAATGACAGAAATGCCTTAAAGGACAGAAACACAGAAACTGACCGATAACTATTTCAGTGGCTTTAACGGGCAGAAGCACACATTATCAAGAGAAATGTTCAAAACCCCTCAGACAGGTTTGATGGATGTCCTGTATACTTTATCCCACTAACAGTAATAAGATTTATTTTTTAATGCAACTCTCTGATTCAGGTAATCATGTCACTCTATCAGTGTGCTGCCTCTATGTTCACCAAATTACCAAAAAAAATGCCAAAAAAAAGAAAAAAACATTTTATACATTTTGGTTGTTCTGGTTAAGCTTTTTAGAGTGATTTCAAAGTTGGTTCGTGAAGAGCTTTGTTTTCTCTTTGCCATGTTTAGTCCATGAGTGCGTGAATACTGAAGCAGCAAAAAAATCCACTGCTTTGTTTTTGCAACAGCGCCACCCAGTGGAAGGCAGCATTACCAGAAACAGCAGGGTAACCAAGGAAACACCACAACAATGTTTTCATATTTCTGGAAAGTAGTTTTGCTATTTAAATTAAATAATGAATTCTGGACATCATATGCCTTTTAATGACATTTTTATTGATAACTGCAAGTGAAAAATCCTTTTTTAAACTTTTTTTCTGGAGACCCTCCAGAATTTTGTAGTTGAGGCTTTCAGAGGGTTTGACTTGTCAGTTAAGGGGTCTCAGACCCATCGAGACACCCTGTATTTCACACCTTGGCAGCAACGTGGCAAATAAAATGTGAGCCAGTGCAAATGGCTGCAATGTTGTTTCCTCACAAGTCTCATGCTACAGCTAACATTAGCTTGCTAGCTCGTACGCAGAAGTTACGTACTGCAACTTTAAAGACTGACTTGAATTTAACTGAACTAAACTGAAGGGCCGTCTTTGTTTTTTATGTTCAGCATCTTTTGTGAATCAAACATAAGCACATTGTTGAAAATTATCTTACCGCTACATTTGAGAATAAATCTAAAAATATTTTCCCAAATGAGGCCCCTAAACTCCCTGACAACATTTGTAATTAGCTATAATTCTTCTTTTTAAGAAAAAAAAAACAAACAAAAAATAATTTTTTTCCAGATTTTAGACGTTGGACAGGAGTTGTTGCTACCTGATGTTGTGTTCCACTCTTTTAAGAGACATGTTGCACTGTGTTAATTCTTTTTGAATGTTTAAGATATTGATATAAAGCACAATGTAACAGTATTGTGTTTCTACATTGTAAGGATGAGTATAATTACAATGAATTACTTAATGCAAACGTACCAAATAAAAAAACAGAAGTGGCACTAAAGGACGTTGTGCATCTCTGTTGACTTCATATTTCTTTTTATATTTTACAGTGATGGTCTCATCTGAGGACGTGAAGAACAACCTGACAGTTACTGAGGGAGGATCCATCACTCTGCCTGACTCTGTGGTGGGGCTTGGATTTCTGCTCTTTGGACGAAGTAATGTTGCTGCGGTGAATGATAAGAAAATTCAGATATATAAGGAAATTTACAAGGACAAAGTTCTGTGGAACAGCAGCACTGGACTCTTTACAATCACAAGACTCCAGAGGAACGACTCAGGGATTTATT
>JAQLOL010014744.1:0-10469 GCA_029783665.1 Naso thynnoides
ACTGGTCTTTAAGGTGCTGAACAGAGAGCTTCATAATTTGTTAAATAATATCTAAATTAATTAGTAGAATGTTTGCACCTCATAAATGAAACATTTCTGCTTTCATATGTATTTAATTCTTTTAATCAAGGAAAAGCAAAGTTGGGTCTTTCCAGTAAAGTCCCTTTGTTTAACCATCAATACATGACTTAAAGATGTCTTA
Source organism: Naso thynnoides (assembly GCA_029783665.1). NCBI lineage: Eukaryota > Metazoa > Chordata > Actinopteri > Acanthuriformes > Acanthuridae > Naso > Naso thynnoides. Next base: position 203 of record JAQLOL010014744.1, read on the forward strand.
ACTTTAGACCACATGATTAACATTTACATTTAGATTCCTCCATTTTAATCAAGATTTCTGTTTTACTGCTCTTTCAATGTCTTGTTTTGTTCTTCTAAGTATTCAAAAAGAAACTAATCTGATTTTTTTTTTTCGACTTTTGAAGCTCACACAGTTCCAGCTATTATAATAAATGTTAATAATAAGGAGTTCTTTTCTGGTCTTGTCCTAAAGTTAAAACATCATAAATAAGCCAACGTCAATCTGTGTAAGTGCTATTTTAGGTTGATTTAGGGGCTACATTTAAAACCGCCACATGAGAACCATTAGGATTTACTGGAGCTTTAAGGGTAAATGCAGTTTACTTTAACTGTTTTACTCTACACTATTGTACATCCCTGGACCCAGACGATGTACAGAAAATTTCATTCAGTTTCATTAATTTCAATTCTTCTGCAAAGAAATTGTGACAACTGTTTACAGTTTGTCTGTTTGCTTTTTTAGAAACAAAAGTAGAGTAAAAATAAGATTTTTACTTGAGTTTTTGGTAATTTTCCTCCTGCTTCTTCCAGGCTTGAGAGTAATGCTCTGTCACTTTGTCAATAATCTCCCTGTGAAACAGACAGTCAAATCAGTAATGTCATATTTTGCTCATACGTAAAAAAACAACAACAGACACTTAAGGAAAAGCAGTGATAGTGTTTACTCTTACTTGCAGCCTTTGCACAGTTTAACAGGCTCAAGTGTGCTTTTCTTTTGAGGAGGAAGTTCCACTTTGCTGTTTAGAAAACAAGAGAGAACCATTGGTAAAATACAGAAGCCTGATGAAAAAGCAAATACTCTCATTCTAATCACATATTGAAATCACTAAAACAAATAAATAAATTAGACAAAGTTCTGCAATCAGGGATTATTGCTGTGAAAGCCAGTGAAGGAAGAAGTAATCATACCTAAGCAGAAGCAGCAATAATGCTAATAAAAGTCCAGCATTCGAGATTTCCCTGAGCCAAAGTAAAATTACAAACATGGCCTACACACAGCAACATGAATTTTATGTGTTACAGTAAAAGTCCTTGTTGCCTTGTTGAGCAGAATGATTAATTTGAAAGACTTTGATTATTATGTAGATTATGTAATTGAACTGTTATTACTGCTGCTGTCACACGTAAGCAGCTTCTAAAGGTCACAGCTGGTGAAGGTGGAGCACATTTGAATTAGTTTATATGCTGCTGGATATAAATCTTGCATTTGCTGTAGCAGTAAATGCAGAGAAAAATACATCAGCCTCAAAAATGTATAGGAAAGCAAGTTTAATTAGCAAAAGTTCCAATGTCATACTTCAGTACAATCCACCAGTACACTCACTAATTTACTCTCCAGACACATAATCAAGTCAGTAATCCATGTCTTGCTCTGATAAAGGAATAAACAAAGACAAACATTAATGAGAATCTACAGATCTTCTTCAGGAATGGCAGAAATTTCCTGAAGAAGATCTGTAAGGACTGAAACATTAATTTGTAGCTCTATCAATAAATTGTGGAAATTTCGCCAGTGTGCGAAAAAATCTTTGTCCTTTCATCTCAATGTCTTACACTTGGGCATACCAGTGGATGTGCATGCATTACTTCTCGCTCAGAGATTATATTTTACACTGAAGTAACAGTTTAAATTACATTTGTATGCCGTTTATGAAAATAAATTAATAAAAGGTTCTGAATGCAGTTGCAAGAGTAATACATATCTTTGGATGTCTGATTTGAGAGACAGCCCACTGTCCTCACAGCAAGTAGCAGGGACTTCTCCCTGTTCCACACCTACTTACGGTAATCATGTGATGTAATTTCAAGCGAAAAACGTCTATTTATCTTTTTCCATGATGCATGGTGGGTCAGAATCTCAATCACAACACAGTATAACAACATCTATGTGATTATTTCACACCTTTTGGAGACATTTTTGTATTTCGGTTGTCTCGCTTAGCCGGACTTGCCTCCACACACATTCTATAGCAGGAGTGGGACAAAGTATCGATACAGCAATATATTGTCATCCTGACTCATGAGGTATGATTATCGATATTTAAAATATTACTATTTTAAATGGATTTCTCTGCCAACTTCACTCACCAACATCACTACTTCATAACTCTTTGTGGTGGCGCTTTTGACATCAATGAGGGTAACGTGAACAGAAATTAGTTGGACACATATCGCATATTGCAAATAGTATCGTATCGTGAGTTACTCTTCAATTACCACCCCTATCTCAGAATAGGCAAAACATCCTCTGGTGATGTAATGATCATTTGCGCTGATTAATTTGAAAAGGCAACAACCAATGACGAAACACTAACGACTGTCTGACCAATTGTGAAATTCTGTCACTTACACATTGACTCATTCACTCACAGACAAACGCGTTGGTAGGGCTGGCCAAAAAGTCCAGCCAAAAAAGGTAGCATCTCACCAGTAAATACTTTTATGGAATTTCAACATGAAGTTTTGTATGCATGGATTTCTAATTTCGTAAATCACTACAGACAATGGACTAATTAAATGAAGTTCTGCACTCAGGGATCATTGCTTTAAAAAAACATGTTGTAAGAAGTTGCCATATAATATCGGAGGACAAGCAGCAATACTGCTAATAAATGTCCTGCAGTCATGATTTCACTTAGCCTGAGTAAAATTAGTTTTGCATGCATATATTTTTTATTTCATGCAACACTAAGCAAATAAATTATTTATACAAAGTTCTACACTCAGGGACCATTGCTGCAAAAAGTAGTGTAAGGAGAAGTAATCATATCTAAGTAAAAGCGGCAATAATGCTAATTTCAGTCAGACAGCTCACGTTCTAATGGTTTGAAATATTTATTGCAGCAGCAGACATGGTTTGAGTTTTGCATCTAAGCTTTGATCTCATCACTCCTTGCATATTTATATGCAGATTTGAGGAGTGATGACATAAATCTTAAACCCTCAGTCAGAGCTTGCAGGTGGTCCCCGGGGTGGTGGAGGGACTGAACGTTACCGCGCAGCACTGGTGAGAGTCTTCATCAATGACAGAGCAGAGGGAGATGCCAGAAATCTTGCAGCTTAAATAGAACGCCTGATTGGAAGAATGCATGAGATGACGAATGACATATGACAAATATGAATCAGTGCAGCTTGAGTAGTCTGCCTGAAATAGCTTGCAGGCGTCACTCCATAAAAGTCCAGCATTTAAGATTTCACTTTGAGCCAAAGTGAAATTACCAATATAGCCTACGTACAGCAAAATATATTTTATGTATCACAGTAAATCCTTGTTGAGCAGAATGATTCATTTCAGAGAGTTCAGTTATAATGTAGATTATGTTTACTGGAACATTGTTACTGATTTTGTCACATGTAGGCAGCATCTAAATGTTACAGCTGGTGGAGTGGGAGCCCATTTGAACTACTTTGCTTACTGTTAGCTCAATAGCTCAATTAAGTAAAAGCCACAATACTGCCAATAAAATTCCAGCATTCAAGATTTCACTGAACCCAACTAAATTTGCAACAAAACCTACATACAGCAAAATGTGTTTTATATATCACAATAAAAGACTTTGTTGAGCAGAATGATTCATTTTAAGAGAGTTCCATTATCATATAAATTATATTATTGAAACATTGTTAACAATGCTGTCACATGTAAGCACTGTCGTAATGTTACAGCTGGTCAAATCTTAATTTGTAAAGTAATTAGCCTAGCTCCAAGTGCAGAAAAAATATAGCCTCTGAAACACAATGGAATTGAAGTTTTAATTAGCAAAACTTCCAATATCCTGCTTTAGTGCAACTCATCAAATCTTCTCACACAAAGACAAGTCACGTCTGTAACGTCATGTCTTGCTCTGATAAAGGAATCAACACAGTCAAGCATTTAAATGTCAAAGAGTATCCATTTAAAATATCTTTTCATTAGTGGAGAGACTGTGGTTTGCTGTTTTAGCGTCCTTCACCACTTTTGCCTTGTAATCCTTTGAAACTTCAGCATGTTTCTTTGCTGTTCCGCCCCACTTAAACACAAAATACAAAAACCTCCCAATCTGATTTGACAGGATTACCTGTGTGTGAGTGTTTTTGATAACATAGGTAGTATCATAGTTACGCACTTACTTGCTGTCAAACACGTACCAGGTGACAATGGTCAGCAGGCTCCCCAAACAGATGAGGGCGATCAAAGAGAAGGGTCCCCTCATACCTCACCCCTCCTTCTAACCTCACCTGCTGGCCCCTTTACCTCAACCCAGAGGCTGAAGATGTCTAAAAGAGGTTTATTGCAAAAAGTTTGGTTGGCTGAAAATGAGACAACCTGGAATCTACACTGAACATAATGGTTCTGGTTGTGGCAGCGGGAGAAAGCAGGACTTCAACAGAGGCTGGTGGATATGGCTGACCTAAGCACGGCAGACAGGTGAGAGCAATCCAGTAGAAGAACCTGAAGCAGATGCAGAAATGGAATCACAAACAGACCAATAAAGACAGACTAAGAAAGAGTTTTACCTTAGTACTGTTACTTTTGAGACAGAAATTACCATCTGGTGGAGGCTGGATAGCTGTCAGGAAGATATACTGCTTGAGGTTGAATTGGTGGGTGGGAAGAGGCTGTGCAGGTACATCACTGAAAAAGTAGGTAAGCCACACCCAGACCAGGGGAGACTGATCAATTGAGGCAGGGGAGGAGGCTCCTTTCTCTATTTCTCTTCTATTTGATAGGCGAGGGGGAGATCAAAGTATAAAATTAAACACTGAAATAAAACATTTTCAAATCTTAAAATCATTTCTAAACATGATTTTTCTCTTCTCTTAAAAAAAGTCCATTATTAATATGTCTAAAAAGTGTCACCGTGCTGGCCAGAGTATGCATTACAAGAAACTGCAGTCAGTGTGTGTGAAATCCTTAGGACAAGACATCTTATATCATTATAATGTACTTCTCTTTTATCACGCTAATCTTTGATTTGCCAGGACACAGAAAATTACACTCTAAGGGAGGACGTTACCCTTTACCAATCAACAACCAGGGTTGATGTCTAGTTACTCCAGACACAATTGCCAGATTTCATCTTCAGATTTCTACCATTGTCATGTACTCAGGGTCAGCAGAAAAAAAAGACAAATCAGCTTAGGAAAAAACTTACAGTAAAAACTTCTAACAAGATAAATATCACTTTAAAGGGCATCTCCAGACTTCCGGCGGCGCCATGTTCATGTAGGACATGTAAATTTGAGCTCTGCTGATTAGCCAACTTACCAAAACGATACTTAAATAACACTCAGCAAAAACATGCCCAACGACACCGCAAAAACGAGCGCTACTGATAGACTCGCTAGATATCAGTTTAGGAACCGAGAAGGGGATGGAAAATCATCGGAGTTTGATGCTATCAAGCCTGCTAACCCCGACGAAGCTAGCGCTAGCAATGCAACTGAAGCTGCTGCTAACAACCTGGAGGAGATGCTACAAGCTATCGCCCAGTCGAACCGAGAAATACGGGGGGACATTCTACAGATGAGGAGGGATGTAAAGGAATTTGAGGGCCAAACCAAGGAATCATTCACAAGGCTTGAAACATCAGTTGGAGGTTTGAGTGCACAATTAACAAAACTGGAACAGAGGGTTGTTGACGCAGAGGAGCGCATAACAACCACTGAGGAAACCAACACAGCCCACGGAAAAGCCATCGCCTTCCTACTGCAACGCGAGGCAGAATTATTTGAACGGTGTGAGGATCTTGAAAATAGACACAGAAGGCAAAACCTAAGGATGTATCAGGTTCCTGAAGGAAGCGAGGGGAGAGACATGGTCGCCTTCATTAAAAAGCTACTACCGACGGTGCTGACTAATCTGCAGTTAACCGAAGGCGACATCAGGATCGACCGAGCGCATAGAGCTCTCATGCCGAAGCCGAAAGAAAACGATCCGCCTCGATCCATCGTGATCAAATTTGCGGACTTTACAGTGAAGGAACAGATCCTACAGCATGCCTGGAGACAGCGCATAGTGAAGATGGGTGAGAAACAGATCTACTTTGATAATGACTACTCGCCGGAGTTACAGAAGAAACGCGCTCAGGTCAGATATGTTGTGAAACAGCTCAAGGAGAAAAATGTGAAAGCGAAGTGCTTGTACCCAGCCCGACTGAGGATGATGGTGGGATCCGAGGAAAAAACTTTCCAGACGGTGATGGACGCAGCGCAGGTGCTTAAAGACCTCAACATCCAGATTCGAGTTGATGAGAGGGATAAAGTAGAACGCGAGCTGGCCAGACATAGATGGGAGAGACGGGCTGCCAACCGAGGAGGACGTAATGTCAACATGTTTACAGAGAATGACTGCAGGTTTTTCTTTCACTGAAGAGAGGGGAAATACTGGGCAAAAAAGTAAGGTTTCTCCATGTTAACCAGACAGCTGAGCAGCTGCAAATAAGTTAATGGTAAATGGTTATAGTTAATTGATCGTATCACCTTTAATAATAATAATATGTTGGGCTATATGTTTTAAATATACATTTTTTTTAAATCTTAAAAAAAAATTCTCTCTTTTTAGAAAAATTGTTTTAAGTTTATACTTCTCTTATTTATATTTATTTACATTTTGCTGAGTCCAGAATATAACAACAGCATATTAGTTGGTCGTTTTGGTTTGTGGCATTGGCTGCAATTGACTCATTACGAGTGACTTACACTCAGCCTCTATGGGGCTGCAGCAGTTAACCCGACTGAAAGGGTCTGCTGCACAATGTGACACTATCCCGGAGGGCTCCCGCCACCCTCCGCCCAATCCTACACGGGGACTGGCCACTGTTGGAGGTAGGCCAGTTGAGGACTTGGAAGCCAGGTTTTTGTGTTTGAGTTCCACTGTTCTTTGTTGGGAAATGTATATAGTTTTTGTTTTGTTTTGTGTTACATCCTTGACAACTCATAGATTTTCTACAACAGATGATGGTGCATTTGACATGTATAAGTTGACTACAAAACACCACGACAGTAAGGGTTAAAATAAGTTTAAGATGAACAATCTAAATGTAGTTAGTTATAACATAAAGGGTCTGGGAAATCCAATCAAAAGGAAAAAAATTCTTAATCAACTTAAAGCTCTACACTGTTCAGTTGCAATGTTACAGGAGACGCATCTCTCTGAAGCAGAACATCTAAAATTAAAGAGAGACTGGGTGGAACAAATGTACAGTGCATCTCATGGAGGAGGGAGGAAAAGAGGTGTTGCTATTTTATTTAGAAGGAATGTTTTCTTTAATTGTGAGAAAGTGTTAAAAGACAAGGAAGGTAGATATATCATGGTGATAGGTACGATTGGTGAAAACAGATTTACATTTTTGAACTTGTATGCACCAAATGAGGATTGTCCCTTCTTTTTTAAGAAAATAGCCTCCAAACTGGCAGATGAGGGGAAAGGAATCATAGTGGCTGGGGGGGACTATAATTGTGTATTAAACTCAAATACAGATCGATTACCTCCTGAAAAGGGACCTAGAACAAGAAAAACAACTACTGTTTTGGGAATGATGGACGGATTGGGCTTGATTGATGTATGGAAATACCATCACCCCAGAGACAGAGACTATACATATCGGTCCCAAGTTCATGGGAGCTACTCCAGATTAGACATGTTTCTCGTTTCAAAGGCTGATGTGCATAGAGTGACAGAATGCAAGATAGAACCCATAACTTTGTCAGATCACAGTCCCATTGTGATGAAAATAAACTTAGGTCAAGAAAAACAATTCAGATATTGGAGACTTAATGTCTCAATATTGAATGACCCCCTTATCCAACAGGAACTACGTGACAGGCTGAAAGAATATTTTGATTTAAATGACAACGGAGATGTTACTCCATCTATTCTATGGGAAGGTGCCAAAGCTGTTGTCAGGGGACATATCATTCAAATTACGTCACGAATTAAAAAACAAAGGGAAGCTAGGAGACACGAACTAGAGACTGAAATTATCAGGCTAGAGAAAGAACACAAAATATCAAGAAAAGGGAACACATTAGAACTATTAAAACAGGAGAGACAAAAATTAGATGATCTCCTCACATATAAAGCAGAGGGAATGCTTAGATTTACAAAAAGAAAATATTATGAAATGGGGAATAAAGCGAGCAGGTTATTGGCTTTTCAGCTACGGAAAGCTCAATCTAATCGTGTGGTACCTAAAATTAAACACCCAGACACAAATAGAATCACCTCTCAACCAAAAGAAGTAGCAGAGGCGTTTGCTGCATATTATAAAAAATTATATGAAGGTCAAGAAGTGATGGGAAAAGAGGAAAAAATAACAAACTTTCTAGACTCAATCCAATTAAATAGATTATCACAGGATGAGTCCAAGTTGCTATCCTCCCCCATAACAGTACAGGAAATATTAGATAGTATCAGTAAATTAAAAAATAGTAAATCCCCAGGTGTCGATGGATATCCTGGGGAATATTATAAGACTTTTGTTGATGAGCTAGCCCCAATTTTATGTCGGGTTTATAACTATGCATTGGATGAAAGGGACCCCCCAAAAACCTGGGCAGAGGCAATCATCACAGTTATACACAAAGACGGAAAGGACCCTACTCAATGTACAGGATACCGACCAATTAGTTTGCTTTGCCAGGATTTAAAAATCCTGACCTCTATCTTGGCTAATAGAATACAAAGATACATCCGTAAATTAGTTAACAGCGATCAAACTGGGTTCATAACCGGACGGCAGGGCACCAATAATGTCAGAAGAGCTCTAAATTTACAATTTATAGCCTCTGGTAGAAAGACTCCATCAATGCTTCTCAGCTTAGATGCTGAGAAAGCATTTGATAGACTAGACTGGACGTTTTTGGAGCAAACAATGGCTCATATGGGCTTCAATGAAACTTTTTTGAGTTGGATTAGAGTGTTCTATATGAGCCCGCGATCAAGGGTCAGAGTTAATGGCCAATGCTCAGATTTCTTCAAACTGGGACGGGGGACAAGGCAGGGTGATGCACTCTCACCAGTCCTGTTCGCACTTAGCATTGAGCCTCTTGCAGAATTGATTAGAAGTAACCCCCGTATACAAGGAATAAGGGATGAGAGGGGAAACCAGCATAAAATAGCTTTATATGCAGACGACATATTGTTATTCATTGAAAATCCCACCCAGTCAATCCAAGCTCTTCTACAAAGTCTAAAAGAATATGGCCTGGTATCTGGTTATAAAGTTAATCCAAGTAAATCAGAAGCGATGATGGTGTCCGGGGCATGGCCTAGCCAGCTTGATGATATTGTGTCCTTACGTAGATCTAAACAGGGTTTCAGATACCTTGGGATTACACTCACCCCCCAGCTAACGCAACTATACCAGGCAAACTACAAAAAGATATTTGAGATATTTAGAAATGAATTGGCAAGATGGGATGTCCTACCACTATCCCTGTTGGGCCGAGTGGAGGCTGTTAAAATGAATTTACTTCCCAGAATTTTGTTCTTGTTTCAGTCTCTCCCAGTCGGGATCCCAACATCAGCCTTCAATATGCTGGACAAGCTTATATCTAAATTTATTTGGCAGAATAAGAAACCAAGGGTGAGGCTTAAAACACTCACTCTTAGGAAGGACAGGGGTGGACTCAGCCTTCCTAACTTGAAATATTACTACTGGGCCGCACAATTAACAGCAGTGGTAGCTTGGGTCAACAACGACATAGAAACAGGTTGGGTAGACATCGAACAAAACTCATTGCAAGTATTACCTTTATCCTCCCTCGTGTTTCTAAATAAGCAGTCTCAGAAGAAACATGAAATCAAAAATATATGGGTGAAACACACCTTGAAAATATGGTCAACAGTCCAAAAGAGAATAAGAGGGACAGTCGCCCTTTCAAGGGCTATGCAGATAGCTGGAAATCCGGACTTCCCCCCCTCAACAACAGATATCACTTTTAAGAGCTGGGCAGGGAGAAACCTAAAGGTCGTAGATCAGTTGCTCTGTGACACTGGTGTACAGCCATTTGCATATCTCCAGGACAATTTTCTTTTACCTCAAAGTGATATGTTCAGGTATTTTCAGATAAGGCACTACATCACAAACCATGCAGACTGGAATATAATTAGAAATGCTCCAACCAACATAGAATCTTACTTTATCAATATAATTAAGCACCAGCTACCCAATAAAAAACATGTTTCCCACATATACAGGAACCTGTTACTAGATACATCAGGAAATACTTTTTATATCAAAAATAAATGGGAGCTGGAGTTA
>JAQLOL010014745.1:0-10465 GCA_029783665.1 Naso thynnoides
AACTCTCTGGAGGTCTTCTTTGATGAGTGACTGTTCAGAAAAAGACCCTGGGATCATTTTTCGCTGGATTATTCTTTTTGCATTTTCACAAGCTATTGTATTTAATCACACGTTAATTCTCATAAACTGTAACTGATTACAGTTACATTTACTTTGTAATTAAATTATGTAATTTTGTTATGTGTAACTAGTTGCTCTCCAGAACTGGTTAGTATAAACCATAAGGTTATTTTCAGATGTGGAGGAAAGTCAGATTTGACCCCTGGGGGTCATGAGAGGTCAAATCCAAGATGGCCGCCAGTCCAGTCATTTTCCACTAAATAATGGATGGCCAATTATTTGGTGATACTTTTGAGTTTGACAGCAGAACAGGGCAGGACATTTATCAGAGTTCTATTCCCTTGTTGAGCTTTATCAGTAATAAAAATAAAGTAGGCCTATCTTAAATATTGTTTGCAAATTCAGCCACTATTATGTAAAAAATTATCTAGTTAATTGTTGTAGTTGTCCACCTTATTTAAAGGTGAACTTGACAGAAAACCGGTACTGATTTATCTAGCCCATAATCTCAGAGATGTATGAAAACTCTAGCTTTGCACATTTATTCAGTCTGGCAGTCGTTCAGAGTTAACGATTTTGAACATGGCCAGCAAATATGTCACCAAAGACACAGAAACCTAAATATTTGTGTATTAATGTAACAGTAATGATAATAGTCATGTCAGTACTATAAGATGTATTGTTGCAGTGAGACCATTAAAGATCTCCCTGAAAGAAAATTAATGCACAAATTCTATTGAGTAAACTTTGTTAGCCTACTATTTCATAAACATCTATTGGTACAATAATTCAAAGTAGATGCACAGCATTGCTTGGCATTGATTCTTGGTGCACATGATAGCAGGAGACATCAGATGGATTAAAAAAAACAAAAAAGATTAATCACACACAAGGGGGCTAAATTACTTCTTTAATTTATCTTCATAGAAAGATTACAAGCAAGTCAAAAAACCAACAAGTTCATTACAATTGTTTGTACTCATATATTTTTATACATACATATACCTTTATATTTTTATTGATATTTATTGACATTTTATCAACATTTTGTTAAAATTTAACACCTTTAAAAGAAAATTCCTTATCTCTTTGGACTGTAGGCCATAGATGACGGGGTTGAGGTTGCCTGGCACGACATAATACAAAATAGCAGCGAGTTTTCTTTTGTCTGCGTGCTGAGGGAAGCGATGCAGAATAATGATTAACATTCCACTGAACAGCAAAATCAGATACACAACCAGGTGAGTGCTGCAGGTCTTCAAGGCTTTACTGTTTAGAGACTTGCTATTACTGGTCAGACAGACTGTTGTTATTCTTGTATAGGTGACAACTGTGCTGCCTATAGAACTTGTCAAAAGGACCACAGTGAAACTGAGGCCATAGACATTATTGACGAAGACACTCTCACAGGAGAGTTTAAACAATGCAGCGTTGTCACAGTACGGAGCTGCTATAAAATTCCTGCATCTGTTCAGCCTTACTGTAAGACTGAGCAGAATTGTAACCAAAACAAAGGACACTCCCCAGGCAGATGCTGTCAGCTTAAACAGCATTTTGTTGGTCATTATAGCAGCATAGCGCAGTGGATTGCAGATGGCCACATACCTGTCATAGGCCATAATCATGAGCACAGTGTAACCATTGGTGCCGAACATGTGTGTGGTAAAAGCCTGGATCACACATTCATAATAACTTATGAGGCGCTCCGAGGGAGGACGTAACATGTCTGCAAGCAAACGAGGCACCATGATTGTGTTTCCTAGAATGTCATTGACTGACAGGTTGCAGAAGAGCAAATACATAGGCTGATGAAGTTTTTTGTCAATGAAAATCCGAGCAGCAATAGTCACATTTGCAACAACTATAAACACGTAGGAGAGAAGAAAGAAAAGAAATACAGAGTATGTTAAGTCTTCCGAAACATTTAACCCTTCCAGCTGTAACGTGAAACTGTTGTGGGTGTAGTTTTCCATCAGCCTGAAACAACAAAAACAATGCTCTCATTATCGTGCTACATCTCAGTAGTAGAGTACAACTAACCACAACAGAAACCGAAGCATTTTCCACCTATAGTATGTAATGTTCATTAATTGTTTATTTTGAATTTCGTTGCAGGGAAGTTTGTAAGTGAGTCCTGTAATTTCATGCTAAAAGTTGCCAAAACAAAAGCTAAAGACTCGAGTGATCTAAATGAACATGTTGTGTATTTTTTTACTTTGACCATAACCAGTGAAAAATAAAGTGTGAAAGGAAACAGGAGAGGTCAGGTAATCAGAATTTGATGAAAGAACACCTAAACCGAAACTCTCAGCTTTATTCAGATTTAAAAACGTATTATATTTTTGATAGAGAACATTTTATCTTACATGATTATTTCTCCATATCTGTTGCTCCAGCCTAACTTCTTCTACACTGACAGCTAATTACAACACAGCAAGTGACCCTGATTCAAATTGTGAGGAATATTGTGGAATAAAAAACAGCTTTTTATAGATCAATGACACTTACTTTGAGCCTCTCTGGTTTCACTCTCTGAGCTGAGTAGTGTCACCGCTCATTGCTGGTACCATCCACCAGAGGTGAGGCTCTGTTGCAATGTTTTATAGATTTGATTATATCTTTAGGGATATTAATTATTAGGTTAGCTAATGTGTGATGCAATGCTGGCCTTCGCAACTGTACACGAGCTCCAATATACATCTTTAACTCCGAGGCCACAAAAAATAAAGTTTGTGTCACCCTGTTCATCCTTGCTTCCACCATAACCAGTCTGTTTCATCAGTCTAAATTATACAGTCACAAGCTTAAAGATAAGGTTTGATTTATTTAAACAGGCAGAGATGAAAAGACAACTAGATAGTGACAGTATTATGGAGGCTACAATTGCATTTGATTTCAGTGTCATCACATGAGTGAAACATCACGTCATCAATTCCAGATGTCCAAACCAACAGTTTCATCTGTCATAACATGCATATGAAGTTCAATTCCTGGCCTACACGCATTCATCTGCTACGTCTCGAGTGCTAACTCACGGGGGTCCACGAAATCACGTAGGCACTAGGCAGCAGGGAAGCTCCTGCTTCTTCCAGCAAGGTGAAGAATTTGGATGCTGAATTCATTCATAGCAGAAGGAGATCAGTGCATGAAGACACATGTTGGCCATTTTCTTTAACAGTGCTGACTTGCAATTTTCGTTTCCTCGAAATAGAGTAACCACAACGGTTATTAACTTCCAGCGTTCTGCCTAATCACTCAACAATCACGACACATTAAGTGCATGTGTCCAATTTAAATGACAGTTACTTATGAAAATGTTAATGTTTGAATAATCTGAATAGTTTCTGTAAAAAGTTTAGGCTACGTATGCTTAGGCTATGTATGCTATAATGCTTCCTTATACACCTCTAGTAGAGGTAGAGCTAACTGTTGCGAAACTCTACAAATTTCTTAGACTTGGTATTTTAAAGTAGACAGAAGAGAGTAAAGGAGTGAGGACGTGTCAAAGTTCGTCCGGCCATAACCAAACCAGGGACATAGTGATTACATAGTTTCAACCTTAGAACACTAGATCACAGGTATGCCTTAAAATCTACATTATCTTTGATATGAGGACGTGCTGCAGCTTTAGACGTTAAACTCATCTCACTATTTGTGTTTAACTTGTATACTAAAATGCTTGATTATGCTTGCACGCAGCTCTTTACTGACCAGTCCGTAGATTATGGGGTTGACAGCTGGTGGAACAATGATGAATATGATGCTGAAGAACTTCTTGATATTTTGCGAGACTGAGGGGAACCTGTGACTCATAATTAAGACAATTGTAGCTATTTCGTAGAGAACATACACAACAAGATGCGATGAGCACGTCTGGAAGGCCTTGCTGCAGACGATGTTGTTTGTTCTGCTTCGTTTTACAGAAGCATGCAGGATATTGATGTAGGAAAAAGCGATTATCAGGAATACACCTGTACTCAAGGACCAAGACATGGAAAGACCTGAAAAAAAAATTACAGTTATCCTTTTCAGTAGCAAATCATGTACAGCTCCCACCCATGACCAGCGAATGCAAGATCTATTATTTCAATGATACTAATTAGAGATGTTCCGATACCATTTTTATCTTCTTGATAGTGATTCCAATACCCAAACCTGCGCTGCAGCTGATACTGAGTACTGATCTGAAACCAGTGTATAAAAATAACAATTCCTTTAAAATGTAAGATGTAATCATTATTCAGTCAAATAAAAAGATTTAAATGGGACACTTTGAAACAGTAGTGCAACAGCTAAAATCTAGGAAAATCTAATTAATTACACATCACCTTTTCACTGGTAGGTGGGACTTTCCAGTGTAAAATATACTCAAATGTAGACATTTTGTCAGATCCATTGAATCTCTCCATTCTCCTTCACCAATCTTAAAAAGAGTATTTGACAGTGACAGGGTAGTGTGATTTACTGTGTACTGTGAGAGAGACAAATTGATTTTAAGTGTGTAACATCAGTCAGAGCTAACTGAGCTAACTGGGAAGTAGCTGGGTACCGTTTAGCAGCTAATAAATCACATGGTATCAGATCGGTGCACAGATCAACGTATCCACTGATATCAGCACTTTCGGCAGTATCGAGGGCATCTTCCGATACTGGTATTGGAACAACTCCAATACTCGTTAAAATGTTACCTTTTCGTTTGTAAATCTGTCTCTTTCAGGAGCATACACAGCATAAACCAGGACAACAATGTGACTAAGAGGAGGACATTACAAGTTTACTTTCTGCACTTTAGCATACTCTGTGTCCATGTCAAGAGAACTGAGTGTAGATTTAGAGAGAGCAGTTACTGCAGCGGAGTGGCCAAAGATGGCAAATTTCTGCTCTGTTTGTTTGTCTGTGATAAAACTACTGTCCTCTGTTTGTTGAACTGATCTTTGATTCACAACACAAAACCTGCAGGGGATTGCCCATTGATCCGACCACTCAGTTGTCCAACAAATGGTGCAACGGCTAGTTATTCTGTCTAAGCAAAACTAATTCCTCTGACTCCCATTGGTCTGACAATACGCTCACTAGTCGCCTTCACCTGCGGCCGTCTCATTTCATTTCATTCATTTAGGCTACAGCATATGACTTGGTTCTCTGTAGGATATCATATTTTATGTTCTTGTTCCTTTTACTTAATTTATTTTATACCATTACCATTCTATAATTTTTGTATTTTCCTTTTCCCCATGGTTAAGGTGAGGAGAAAATTACAGTGATAGGATGTAGCACTTTGGACGTTTCAGGTAGCTGGTTTAGACAATCGGATAATGCTTTCCACCCAGCGAGTACAGGCAAGGCACGGGCTGGTTAGGGTAAGAAATTTTAATTCTGGTTTCACTAAAGTGCAGCTTGAATTGAAGGCACAGGCCATGTAAACTGACTCTGAGCCCTAAAGAGAGAAAACAGTCACCAAGCATGATCCAGATCCAGAATGATGCTTAGACTGGTGACTGTTCTGTCTTAGCAATGAGGCATCAGAGCAATGGGTTTTGCATTGTCAAAATAATGGGCTATCGGACCAATAGTGCATTTGCCGGACAATTGAGTGGTCAGAATAATGGGGTGTCAGATGATAGAGCCAGGTTCTGCCCGAGGTTTCTTCCCGTTAAAGGGGAGTTTTTCCTCGCCACTGTCGCCAAGTGCTTGCTCCTGGGGGTTTTGTTGGGTCTCTGTAAATACATAGAGTCTGGTCTAGACCGCTCTATTTGTAAAGTGTCATGAAATAACATATGTTGTGATATGGCGCTGTATAAATAAAATTGACTTGACTTGACTTGGCTTATGGAGCCCAGGGCGGTACACCAATATCAACCTCACTCACACAAAATTCTGTTCTTAGAAATGTATTCTTGAACAGGAACAACTTGAGAATGAAACAACAACATTATCCCTGGCAAATAATAAAGTGTGCACGAAAATAATAATAAAAAAAATAAAAATGAAATAAAATGTCTTTTATTGTATTTAATCAGTTTGTTGTGTCTTTCTTTTTTTCTCTCCTTTATTTCCTTGGGGCCCTTTAGTTTGCGTGTTTTCTTTTCACTGTTCTACCACACCACCGACCCAGAAGGTAAGCTCTGCTGTCCTCAGCTCTAGTTTGGCATCTGGTTCTGTGGATCCATCTCTCCAGCAGGTGTCCCTGAAGCCTCGTGGTCAACTACTGCTGGTCTCCTCTCTCTGCAGTTCGCTACTGGCACCAATGATGCTCTCTCGCTGGCATCAATCATCATCGAATCAAACCCCCCCAAAAAAACCTGACTAAGAAAACAGGTCACATTCACTGGATTCAGTAAAATAAAATTGCTACATGTCATAAATTCTCAGTTAAAATTATTAATAACATAGATAGGACCTAATATGCAAATAATTTCACACAAGAAAAATATCTATATATTTCCTCTTATCTTTTCTTTACAGGTTTATTTTATCAGCTTAACAAACAAAAAAATTCTCAAAATAACTTAAATTCAACCTCTTTCCATTAATCAGTTGGATAAATGATGGAATAAGGTAAGTCTCTCCTCTCTTTTTTTTTTTAATTCACACACTCGATGCGCACACACACATTTTCGCCCACGACACACACACAATGCGCGACGTACATACGGCGCACGGCCATGACACATAACACCAAGGAGATGCAGTTTGTTCATGTCCTTCATTTGAAAAAGCATTAATTCAGTTTCTGCATCACTCCTAAAGTGGGTATTGTAATTTTTTTCTTTTGGTTTGCTTTTCTGCGCTTTGCCTGCATTCTTGCCACCGTTTGCTGCCATCTTTCTTTTTGTTTTGGATCCAGATGCTGACTGTATCTGCTTCCGGAACACTGTATTTGCACATGCACAGATTAAAAAAATGAAAGAAATCAGATATCTCTGTATACATGCACCAAATAAAATGGAAAATGGAAGAAAAAAAATATTGAGCAATAATCCATGTTACTCTGATTTCTAATTATCGGATAACAGCCTTTGTCCGATAAAGGAAATCAGATTATGTTGTTTACATGACCACTTTAAAATTGGATAATTCAAGTAATCCAACAATGATCAGCTTATTGGTATGTATGTTAATGTACCAAATGATATATGTAGTACATCTAAAATATTGAAAATTGTTTTGTTTGCTGACAACACAAACAGTAGTTACTGGATAAAATTTCTTCAAACTTAGCAAATTAAAGTTATGGTTTGATAAAAACCAATTATCTCTAAACTTGTGCAAAACAAAAATAATGCTGTTTGGTAAATGCAAATTAAATACACAGGTACTGATTCAGATTGATGGGGTTATTATTGAAAGAGGTACAGAAAATAAATTTCTTGGGTTTACAATTGATTAAAAATTCAGCTGGAAATCACATATAAAACACATACATTCAAAGGTATCAAGAAGCATGCACTGTTGAACAAAGTAAAGCAGTTCCTGGATCATAAATCACTCCGCATTCTTTACTCTTCATTAGTCTCTCCTTATTTAAGTCACTGTGCAGAAGTTTGGGGTAATAACTACAAAACTACATTGCATTCATCCTCCAAAAGAAAGCAATATGGACCATTCTCAATGCTGGGTATAGGGACCATACAAATGCAGTATTCTTACAGTTAAAAATACTCAAATTTGCAGATCTGGTAGAATTTCAACCAGCACAAATTATGTTTCGAGCAAAAAATATTCAACTACCAGATAATATTCAAAGGATGTTCATGGAAAGGGAGGGAAGTTATATTTTAAGGGGACAATTTAATTTTAAAATTGTCAGCAGGGTGCACACAACAAGGAAAAGTTTTTGTATTTCTGTTTGAGTGAGATTATGGAACAGGTTGAATCTGAAGCTCAAAGAATGTCCAAGCATGAAGCACTTAAGTATAAAAAAATTATTTTCACAAGGTTCAGGGATATAGGTGTTTGACCAACAGCAGGTGTTTACTGTTTATTTTTTATTTTATTTTGTTTTATTTTATTTTTTTTTTGGCTTCTTATTTACTGCACTACATGGTGTCATGGGTCTTTGTTACATGGTTGTAACTATGTAAGTATTTATACAGAATATTTATTAAGAACATTGTATGTAATATTCTATAATTGATTTATTTTATATGCCTTATTTATATTGTAGTTAAAACTGTACAGGTATTTTATATATAAACAAATTCAGACATATATTTTTGAACAAATTTAAATATATCTGTAATGAATTACAGTATATGTATGTCTTTGTGTGTATATGTGTGTATATGTGTGTGTATGTATTGGCAGATAAATAATGAATAACTAAAGATGTAAGTATATTGTAAGATCAAATTAGTACAAGTTAAAGGAAATAATTATTGCAAAAGTTTATATTGATAAGGAAGTTAGAAAATTAATAATCAAGGATTTATGGAGAAGGGGTGGGGTTAAATAAGTGTATACTTCTTCACCCTCCTTTTCGAATGTGTAAACTCAGTCATCAAGTGGTTGACAATTTTGTATTATGTTGTATTTTGTACTATGTAACTTTATTATTTTCTGTATGACCATCTGCTTTCTTTTTGATGTTCCTTTTACATGTTTGAAATAAATCTCGATTCAATTCAGTTCAATTCAATCCTTCAAATGCTTCACAATTAAATCTTTAAATGAAAGGATTCTCTGCACACAGACTTTATATGATAAGTTTTATTTGAAAGACACACTGGAAATGTTTAAACTACAGAGAATTTGTAGATATTATATCGATATGACTTAAAACATGTTATTTTAGCAGAGAAATGTGTGCTTCTCGCCAAAAGAAAATCGGTGAGCCTCCTGAGCTGTGTTGGGTGTGTTAGGTGTTGGGTCACTGCTGACGTGCATCTGACGTCTGTCTCCTGTGTACTGTGTGGCTGCTCTAATCTGGTTTAATGGGCGCTGAAAAAATAAACCGACGTGTTGCGGACACAAATGCGACGCAGACACAGGATGTGTGTCCCAGACGTGACTAAAGTTATTGCCTGAAAATTTTGTAAAATTACATTTTAAAGTTTTAATAACTCAAAATACATTTTATGCCAAAAGATAACAGTTGGCTTTTTTTTACAGTGTTGTGTTGTACCTGAGGCTGTGTGAGACTCAGCTTGATGAACATTAAAGTGCTTTGCTTACCTGAGTCCGCACTACAGAGAGCATTAGAAAGAATCCTAGTACAGGCTCCTATTTGTCCCTTCACACAGTAATCACAAAAAAAAAGCACTTGCTGGGTTGCAGATGATGTTATCCGATGCATTGGATTATTCCTTTTATTTAATACTCTGTCATTTTCAATAACAATGGGTTTTTGGTCCAGCAGAAACTGAAATTCCTCTCAAAGCAAACATGGTACTGCCATTGGACAGTCACTGAGAATATGCGGTGGGGCCTGAGGTGTGCCAAGGCAAAGGGGAGGTGTGGCTGATATTTTTTTGGTTTAAAAGCTTTAACTGAACTGCAATCACTAGCAGTGAATTGATTTTGTATATAGCTCCTTTAACAAATGACCCTTGAAGAACTCTTTCTTGAAAGAAGGGTTCATTGGGTTCAAGTAATTACAACCCTAAAGTAACTGTTTTGTGTTAGAAAAAGCATCATTTCGGCATCAGTGCTGAAACTTGCTCACAAAAGTTAAAGATGTGAATTCTTTCCTAGGGACTGTAGCAAGGACAGTACCACATGGGCTCAGGAATATTTGCATTCTCTGTAAACACAGTCGATCTAGAAAAGATTCTGTTTTTATTTAAGTTTTACACAGCGTTTTTATTCTGCTTTTGCTTTTTTTGTAAATGGATAAATGTTTGTGCAGTTCACAAGTTTTTTGGCACTGCGTTTCTCACACGGGGGAGAGGAGGGAATGCTGGTCAGTGGCAACTGAGGCTTTTCAGTGGGCTGCAACATTGTTGTTTTAATAGACTTTGACTGTGATTTGATATTCCTGAGCTGCTGAAGTGGATGATCTAGGGAATAACTAATCCTTCTCTAATGATGATGGTGTTTTAATGAAAGCTTAATGACACTCTTAACACCCTGATGTACTTACCATGAGAGTCTGCCAAAAACAGAAAATGATGGGGAGAGAAAGTCGAAGAGAGGAAAGTCGTACAAAAAGAAACATGACAGACATGTTGGATAAACACAATGAAGTGCCCTAACAAACCTCCCAAATCTGACAGACACACTGCCTATATATAGTCTAATGCTAAACATATATACCATAGACGCTAAAGACAGTTAACTAGTAGCCTGTTTAGCTCATGAGTGAGACAGAAAATATTACCCTGTGTAATTTCATGTAATTTTTAAATGTAATTGGTAAATGAAGAACATCAAGACATCAAAGAACATCAAGTTACAAGCTTTTTAA
>JAQLOL010014746.1:0-10455 GCA_029783665.1 Naso thynnoides
GTCCACCTGTACAGACAGGAGTGTGACCCCATTGACTTTTTTACTGGTTTTGTGGCTAACTATTTGGAGCTAGCACGACGAACAACAAGTGTTGTGCTTTGAAAAAACTCTGCCAATCAACAACATCATTGCTAATTAACAAAAAGGGTTCTGGTTCCAAAAATGTGGACCATCCCTTTAAGGTAAGGTAAAAATGTGGGGGAAAATGTGGCAACATATAAACATGTTTTTTTTGTTTTGTTTTTGACCAGAGGAAAATGGGTACAAGAGAATCAAGTGCACTCAGTTGAGTGAGCGGAGTCTCTGGGCTGGGCCCAGGCTATGTGCTAACTGTACTACAATCATTTAAGTTTGACTGGAAAATTAGTAAAGCTCCTGTTTAATTTCATGCTGAAAAAGGGCATCTGAAAAAAAAACAAAAACGGTTGTCATGCAAAATGTATTAAAAATGCATAACAGACTGCTCGGCTTCAGGCCACCAATGTTCATATCAAAAAATCTGCATAAAATCCTTCCACTTTTGGCTGAATGCTTGTGTGGGTAGTGTTGTGAACACACTTTGTCTGGACTAAACATGCAAATACCCAAATGTTGCCCCAATTATAATTAGGCCACTATTTGACTGTTTAGTGACAGGAATGGTACGGATGAGACTTCTGCTTTAGCATCTGTCCAACCTGAGAGACCAACTTACTTATTCCAAAAAGAGAAGTGTAGCATTATTTCAGTAAGTACTTAGTCTGACATAAGATTTCTAGCTCACTCACTTTAGAGAACTGTTTTTAAAGCACTGCAGACACTATCTGACAGAGAAAAAGGCAAAGAAAAGGCCAGGCAGATGAAATTATTCATAGAAGACAGCTTTTTTTTGTTCAGACAGCTTGAAGGGCAAATGGATTATGATGAATCCAGCATTTCTCAAAGGAGTGTAAAAGAAGATTGGCTCTCATTAAATGGACTAAAGAGAAGGAGAGACAAAATGTGTGAGGGTTATTTCCATGGTGGCTCTGACCTCCTTTTGGTTATAAAAAAGCATATTAATCAGTTTTTGTACATAAAATTTGTATCACAATTCTTTTAAAAAAAGTTTTCAAGAACTTAAGAGCAGACTCTAAACTTTTCTCCTTCTTGTAGCGCTATAAAACCAGCAAAACAAGTAATGTTTATGTCTTTATATAATCATAATCTGCTCCATAATTGTCATAATTGTTAGTCTATCAAATGAAACACTCAGTGCTCTAAGAAATGGATTAATAAAGCGACAGCTCTCATGTCAGTGCGGTAATTTAGGTTAGCTTAGCACAAATACCAGCAGCAGCTTGAAAAAGTAAAGGAAAGTAAACACCATTATTTACCTTGTGTAATGTATGAGGTGTTATTTTCTTGGTCGAGCCCACTGACTAGTCTCACTGTCACTGTGAGGTGACAGGAAACAGGCAGAGATGGTGGACAGAGCTGCACAAAAACTACAAATAACTGCTTTTACAAACAGTTTGTATATGAAGGAGATATTTAATCACATGTCATGTGTAGGGGTCTCAATTCATCAGATTTTGATTCTTGGGGTCAGCATTTGATTCAGAATCGATGCTCGATTCAAAAAGATTTCCAATTCAGAATTGATTCCTGGTTCTGTTTAGGAGGGGTTTAATTTCAGAATCGACTTCAGTCTGTTTTGCTAGACAGTGAAAAATTCTGGCTTGAAAGCAGAGTAAAGTGTGTATGTATGAATTAAAAAAAAAACATATTAAACTGTAAACTGCTAAAGTGTTAACATGCAAAGACAAACCTTAAACAAAAAGTTACTTTTATTTATGCATTACTTTTTGACAATAAAGTTTTAAAAGTTTTTAAAATTAATAATTTCAATAACAAGTTCAAGTTGTATTAAGTTAATCACCAATAATCGTCTGAGAGATATCATCATTTATAGCATATTTCTTTATCAGAATGTTCTTAAAAATTTACTTTTAGGATTTGTAAATTGATTTTGAATCTTATAAAATGAGAATCAAGAATTCTATGTGAATCTGTTTTTTTCATCTTGTAAATTAAGTCAACATCTTCCAAGTTGATTATCAACTATTGTCAATTGAAAGTCAACAGTGTGATGTCAGCTTATGATCAAGAGCACGATCGTAATCTATAGCTGACTGTCAGACTATTCGTAGACATTTGTCATTAAGCATTTGTAGGAGTATTTAAATCAAAGTGAAAAACAGCTGAGAACTGTAGAAAGTCTATAACCTATTATCAAAACACACACATGCAGTAACTATGTGTAACACACATAAACCATTTCTATAAAATGAAACGTTTAGGTTTGGGCACTGAGACTCACCGACTGACTCAAGATGTTTGACAGGCTGTGGTGAAAACAGCAAAAAGGGGCACCTTTTTTTCATGGTGGGGCACCAGTGCGCAAGAAGTCGTTCGGCACTTTACCACATTTTGTCGCCTGGAGGCGCGCCTAAGAGGGAACGTCCCCACGTTTCGTCTACTGGAAGGGCACCTTTGAGGGCACTTTACCACATTTTGTGTAGTAGAGGGGCATCTTACAGGGCACTTTACCATGTTTCGTCCACTGCAAGGGCACACCAGAAGACACAGACCACGTTACAACAAACGGAAAGGTACCCTAGAAGGCACTACACCATCGTTTGTCTGCTGGAAGGACACCCTAGAAGGTGCTTCATCAAGTCTTTTCCACCATAGGGGCATCCAAGAGGGCACTTGGTCTGCCATTAACAAGACTGCTTGGTTAGGGTTAGGGACAGACATCGGGAATGTGTCTTGCACTCAAGTGGTTTGTGGTAATATTTTGTCTGATTCTTCAGCTGGACCCTCCTTTAATCTGTAGACAACTTGAAATTGAAGTTGAATGTAACTTGTCTGTTCAAAGAGCGTTGTTGAGTATTAACTGACACACTGTTGACATGCAACTAAATATTTACTGATAACTCGTAGCGTGTCAACAAGGGACTATCAAATTAAAGTGTTAGCTACCACTTTTTCTCTTACACATCTATAGTTAATGGACATACAGTGTCTCTAGAATCAGCCAGCAGGGATGCCCACTATTTCCACTGCTTCCTTCTACTACTACTTACTCTACTGTATGTCACCTAAGAATGCAAATCTTAAAATGAAACAGCTTCAAGCTGTAATGCAGGAGAGAAATATCTCTGAGGTCTGAATTATTTCTTCGTTGCTGTTCTGCACTCCGGTGATGTTTGCGGAGGCCACTGCTGTCTGCGAAAAAAACAAACAAAAAAACCCAAAACAAAACAAAATAAAAAAAAACACAACCAAACAAATAACTGATAGACCTTGTTTAAAGATTGTTTAATCAACAATAACTCACTTTTTTATTGACTGACATTTTATCACAGATATATCGGTGACACTGTATTTGTTGGTTTATGACTAATACAAAATATAAGTGCCGAAATGCCAAATATATTTGAGGTAGATTAGAAACATTGATGGAATGAATGTAAAGCAAAAACTGAAGGTAAAGTATCAGACCTGTTCTCATAACTTATCTTTCAAGACATTAATTGATACGTAGATCGGTACATATATTTATTTCTTTACTAGTATATTTGATTGATCTTGTATGTTGTCTTGTTTAATTTTTCATGGACCCCAGGAAGAACAGTTGTTACTGTGGTAACAACTAATGGGGATCTAATGTGAAAAAAAAAAAAAAATCAGTACATAGACAAGTAGCCTGATAGCCATTACCTATTGTAGAAGCTGCTTAATTAAAAACCCATCAAATTAAAACCTTATCACAGGAGCTGCATTAGCACCGCTTATTGGATTCATAAAGTAGCTTTTGCTAATTTTCCCCCCACGTCTGCCTGTAAGAGTTACATATGCAAAAGTTCTGTCCTAAGTGCATCCATTAGCAGTCAGGAGACCTCAGCTCTGAACCCTGAGTCACTTTTATTGCATTAAAAAAATATCCCACTGACACACAGTACAGCACCACACAGTGTGTATGGCTCCATTTGAAACGATTTGCATAGATACAATATGAAGCTGTTACCGGTGTAGTTCTCTTACATTTAAAAGGGTTCACATTTACATAACATGAGGTACCATGTATTGCATTGAATAGCTGTATTACATGATGTATTTTGATCAAATATGATGACAGTTCACAAACAATTTTACCATCAAATCCAGGAAAGTTTTTAGGTAAACGTAGTCATCATAAAGGATTTGTCAAATTGTAGCATTTGAGATTAAAGGAGAACCTGTGGCAGTGATGAACCAGTGAAAAAACATTTTGGGAAACATGTTAGTTGTCTCCCTGATGTCCCTAATGTGTTTCTGAGATGAAGCCATTTGCAGCATTGTACCACAAGAGTTACACAGTGAATGTAGGTCAAAATACTGTTTGTGTTGACAAAGTAATGAATTTAGAAAGGCATAAAATTGGATGTGGTCAACATCAGAGCCATTTCACAGTTGACAGTTTGACTTGTCAAACACAGGTACATGTTTGACATCAATTACAACTTCATTTCATTCATGTGTATCAGTTGCATGTGTTGTGCAATGGACTCACCAGTGCATCTAAATGAAACAAAGCCATTGATGATGTTACAGAGGCCCACTTTTGCTTTTCCTGCTACGACAAGGCCAAATGTTTTTCCTACAAAATACATAATGGAGACCTAATGTTTACTTGACTTTAAAGGAGGGGTTAGTTTTTCTGCACATTAACCCTGATTAAGTATATTTACAATTATTTACAGTGTTCTAAAGCATTATTATGATGAAAGGCGCAGTCCTGGGAGCTAAAGCTCGTTGCTGACGTCACCGCTAGCAGAAAACAACGAAGAACGCTTGTTTTAAAAGGTGTGAAACTCGTTGAATCTTCAGTGGTGCCTCTCATGTGTGACACTAAAACACACATCTAAACACAGATCTATAACCTGGAAACAGTTGTTTGTTTGTTTAATGGAGCAGCTGAAAGAGTTGCGTTTGGGTTACATACCCAATTCAAGGCCTTAAAACAAGTATTTATTGTATTTTTTGACGGATTGTCTGAGTGAATATGCTCCTCTGTTGTTTTCAGCTAGCGGTGACGTCAGCAATGAGCTCCAGCTCTCATGACTGTGCAGGTTGTCATAATAATGCTGTAGAGCATCGTATATGATCATAAATGTCCTTTTTATGAGGCTTAATATGCAAAAAAACAAAACAAAAAAAAACAAACAAACAAAAAAACTTCTCCTTCAAACTTAGCGAAGTCCAAATCATGCTTCTAAAATGTGTAGAATTCCGAAATATTACAATGTAAAGTTAAAAATGTGCACATCGACAAAAACATTAAGGAAGGTGCGGAAACACAAAACGTGTGAACAAGCAGGACAAAAAGGTTTGCACACTTCAGCTCCCTTAGAAAAGCAATTTGATGATTTACCTTAGTATATTCGAAATACATATTCTGAAATTTTCCAATTGAGTTTCATCATGTTATCCGGCCTGCGGTGAAACTTCTATCCAGTGACGGCAACTGACATAAATTTGGAAAGAAAGCTTTGTGTATACTTCAATAGTTAAATCGAATGAGTTTTTATATTTTCTGCTGCAAATTTTCTTCATGATTCAAGCTAGACAGTCCAGCGGGGGAAGCATTTTTGTGGGTCAGCTTGGAAGTTGGCAACACTTGTGTTCCCACGACAAAAAAAGCAAACAAGATTTTTCCGTTAACTTTTGATAGGTCGCAGTGGATGAGCTCTACAAAAGGTTAGAATACCTATGTTTTGTTCAGCGACATAATCTTAGAAATAAACACCACTGTTATGATTTTCAATAGGGCTGCTATGGGTTTTTTTGGGCCAATGCTGATACCAATAATTAAGAGTGAGAAAATTCAAATATCTGACATATACTGGCTGATATTGGACGTATATAATAGCCACCGAATGTGGTTATCTAGTACTTAGTGACAAAGACATGTAATGGAGTCAGGATATCTTACATTAACAATAAACAACAAACCAATTGCACCATTTTAAATCACTGGTCAAAGCATTTTTGCAAGCTTAAAAACAGTTTTAATATCGGTGCCTGTTGGTGAACCCTATGTCGATATCAATATATCAGCGACGACCCAATATCAACCCATAATATCGGCCAACTGATATATCGGTCAGGCCCTGATTTTTAAGCATTAATCACCAGAGGTAAAAACTTTGCTATACACACAATATAACTTTATAAGTCAACAAGCTGGAAAGCACATAGTTATCATGTTCAATATGAGTTCTAATGTCCCAGACAACTTCTGTAGCCTTGCATTTACAAAGACATGTAAAAGCTTCAAAAATCAGTAGAGGGATCTGTATTGTGTATTTTATGTTGAATTCCAAAACGTGGAATTCTCTTTAGCTTGTGTTAACCACACACCTTATTTTGGGCATCTAACCAAAGACCTTGTTCAAAAAAACCCACTGACTTTGAAGCAAGGGAACATTTCAGCATTTTCCCACAATGCTGACCACTTTCCAAATTTTAGGGCTCACTGTGTATCAAAACCGTACAGACCGTAGAAATTTAGCATAAGCTTTGAAGGAATAATGTGACACTTTGGATGTATGCTTATTTGGTTTCTTACCAAGTTTAATTTAGAAGAATGATATCACTCTCATGTCTATGTGCTGTCTATAGATTTAAATTCCAGAAAATGATTAATTAGCATAAAGGTGATTAACTTATCTTAGTGTTAAACATGACTAAGTACTAAGCCAAAGCCAGGAGGCGGTAAAACTAGCTTAGCATAAAGATGGAAACTGTAACAATAATGAGATAAAGGAAAATTTGCCCCTGCATTCTTCCGGGCTAAACTAAACTGAACTAAGCTAAGCTAAGCTAAGCTAAGCTAAGCTAAGCTAAGCTACGCTAATCACCTGCTGGGCTGAGTTTTATCAATCTAATTCTAGGAAAAAAAGCCAATTAACAAGTTTATCAAAATTTAGAAGTATTAACTATCATTTGGCATTCTTAGTCTAATTCATAGTGTCATAACCATGAGGTGAAAATGCCTTCATATAGTCTACACTTTTATTAGAAGTGTTTCTGTGTGATGGTAGCCATTTAATCCATAGTAGAGGTTGATTGATGGTCACGGCTGTTGGTAGGTCTGCTGTTCAGTCTCCTGGTCCTCGTGACAGGATGGGAATCCTCACCCAAACCAGGCGCAGGAAGCACCTTGGAGGGATGTTATTATTCATGCTTGCGGCGCTGACTCCTCTCCTCATAGATCTGTGCAGTGAATGGTCTGTAAATACAGCAGAACAAACATAAATGGGATAATAAATCAGAAGCCTGATAGCCGTACCACTCTGTGCCGGGACTGGTTGTGTGTGCTGAGGGAGCGTGAGGAAGATGCTCTGTGTGCACATGGTCCTCCCGTCTGTTGCACATAATTGCACCCGCACTTTTGCAACACTGACCCCCATATGAGAGAGCGGCAGCTCTGTTTTTATGTTTGCAATCAAGGGAAATTGAACAATAAAAGCTCCAATTGAACAATTTTACAGTAGCTAGGAGAGCACGAGAGCAACGTCTGATTCCCTGCACACATTTAAAAAGAGTGCACGGGACTGAAAGATGCCTGGGACGTTGTATCTTGGTATCTTGGCAGGTCTGTGAATCTGCAGTATTTGGATCTGGTTGTTTGCAAGTCTGTTTTATCCTTTTAATGTGTGATAAACGGTTTTATCATGGGCAGGGCAGGATATTTGCACCCAGAGCGTACGGTATGTATTGTGTTTTTATGAATGATATGTGCTTAACTTTCAGTTGACCAAAGAAAAAATTTGAAAAATGGCACAGGTGAGCTAAGCGGATGACATGGAGTGGAAGTGCCAAAGAGGAGAAAATCTTTTCAGTAATAAGTAGGGATGCAGGGTACTGGATTTTCTACCGATATTAGATATGCTGATATTTTACAACTCATTCGTCCAATAATCGATACTGATGCCGATATATGTAGATTTTTTTTCCCCCACGTCTCTTCTGTAGTGGAATTTACATACAGGCATAAAATACAAAGCTCAAAATTATGTAATATTCATTCCTTGTGCAAAAGAAGAAAAATACCTGAACTTGTTATGTAAAACATGTCATATTTATTTATGACAATTGGTTTCAAACAAAACAAGTACGATACATCCTACTGAAAGCTGGATGATTCTCTTCTTGAGACAATCAGAACGATGCCCACAACCAGGACAAATTTGACCCGTTTCACAAGCGACAGAGAAAGAAACATAATGTCTGTCCACAGGGAACACATGAAACATGGCGTTGACTCGGACGTTTAATGAAGGAAACATCAGCTCATTATTTTATTGGTTATTATATCAGTGGATATCTGCGTGCTGGCTGATAGTTAACTTGTTCTGATAATATCTATTGTGGTCAAATTGATTTGGCATTTTGGATTCAAGGTACAGTTTTACGTGAGGGAGACTGTAGTTGTAATGACCTATAACAGAGGAATAATTATTTGTATTATAATACTTTATAATAGTATATGAATTATTTTGTTTTGACAGTTTGTTTCTATTTTAAATGGTGCATCTTTCATAACCTTTACGGTACTGGTTGAGCAGCTGAGGAAACTCTCAGAAATGACATGCGTTGTAAATCATCTCCCGTGATGCCACTCTGCCAATCACATCAGTGCATTCTGTTAAGCACTGCGGCTTGAGTGAGGAGACGTTATGCACCCACAGGGGAGAGAAAATTAATTTAAGATTGTGTGCTGTACAAAGGGAAAAGAAGACAGTCAATACAAAGCTCTTGATTGAGAAGATAATGGCCGTTTCATGTTAATTCTTCGCACAGGCAGTTGTAAACCACAGAAAACCAGAACCTCTTCAGAGCAAACATACCCTCTCCAATCTGAACAGAGGGCACAGAAAATCAATCATCTAAGAGCTCTATGACTGCTAAATACAGGAAAATTAAAGCTACACTATTTATTTATTTTTCAATGTAAGCACTTTATTTTATTATGCAAATTTTGCTTATGCTTATGCTTATTTTTAAAAAGCTCTCTGTTCTCTGTTTCCTTTTCAAATGCAGCCCTTATTTTACATGAATGAGAAAAGAAGATGAATTTATTATCTTTAGTTTCCCTTTTTATAATCCATTTAGTTCAATAAACTGACAATGATTGCTGTGTCATTTGTTTACTAGATATAGTCATTAATACAACTATGTGGATCATTCAATGACATCATTATTCTCCAGTCATTTGCTTGCGAGAATTTTTCCTTGACTGGATCTCTGTGAATTGCAGTTTTATAATTCTAAGCTTCTAAAATTCTGCAACTTGGCAAAGACTAGTTTCAGTGAGAATTTGTGAATATTATTAATAATAATAACTTCATGCCAAAGACTTCAATCATGCACAGTTACACCCGTATGAGAAATTATTCAACAGTTTGATTTCAATGCATTTTTTTTTCTCTTCCGGAGTCTAACGCTAATAACGTTACGCTGCAATCAAAATTTGAAGGAGCATATTTTGACATCTTTGAGTCAATGTTTTGTTGTGTTATCATTAATAAATTATAAATGGCTCATATCTAAAGCTGGTCAAGTATTGCAATATAAGTGTGCAACTAAAAAGTTTACAAAGGGGAAAAACCACTTTAACAGTTAAAGTGTGCACATTCACAAATGTGTGTCTAAAACTGCAGAGGCCGAGCAAGTAGGCTGTTCCCAGAAACGTTTTAACCAGATACTGCACAAATTTTGTGTGAATTATTTCACATACACACAAATAACTATAAAACTAGTTCATAAACTTTTGTAGCTGGCAAGCTAATGGCTAACAGGCTAGTCAGGGACTCCCAAATCCACAAGTCAAAAGGTGTTTTCAGACTGCAGGAACCAGTTCTAGGAACTTAGGGACTGTGAACGATTACAGCTCTTCAGGTTTCAACTCTGGAATAGGGGCTTTTGCAGAGCATGAGGAACTACAGTGAAGTAAATGTATAACCGCTGATTGAATTCAGCCAGCGTCGGCCACAGCCCTTTTTTAAAAACCCAACTGCTCTATTAGCAAGACGACACAAAACACAATCATTGTTTCGTCATTCTCTTAGATTTACTGACGTTCAGTTTAAGATTTATGGTACATTATTGCCACATTCTAGAGAAAAGTGTGGAGCTGTAATGCAGCTTTCATTTGTTGCTGCAAGTCACAAAAGTTAAATTTTTGGCGACATTAGTACATCGAAGGCCAGCTTACGTAGCGTACACAGGGGGTTCCTATTGGCAAAGCAAAAGGTCACAGATAAAAGCCCTTTAAGCATTAAATGTAACATGGCTTGGAACAAAAAACTTAACAATGCACATTGCTAGTAACACCAGGTCATATTTCATGGAGAACATGTCCTCAGGTTCACCCTCTGATAA
>JAQLOL010014747.1:0-10453 GCA_029783665.1 Naso thynnoides
AACTTTGCTCCGGTCAAACCCGATACAGGTCGATGAGTGAAAAAAACTCTCTGGAGGTCTTCTTTGATGAGCGCCCGCTCAGAAAAACACCCTGGGATCATTTTACGCTGGATTATCCCTTTAAGACAAATTATAATGATGAACTGGAAAACCATCAATGCCTTAGCGTTGACAACTGGTTAAAAGAAGTTTTTGGATTTATTGTCGATGGACTGGGACACCTCAGTCCTCTGTGAATTTGACCGTGGAGATGAAGGACTCTAGATCTGCATTCCAATGTACTTGAAAAATAGGCCATGTGATTAAATAACTAATTTAATTGATGTATGCATGTATGTAAACACTGGGCGATGGGGGGTGGAGTGTGAGGGTTCCAGCCGGTGGCCTGTGAAAATCTGGTGTGACGGTTTGTGTACATGGAGTGCGGCTGTTTTGTCCCTTGTTTAAAAAAAAAAAGAAAAGGGAAATAAAAATGCAAATTGTAATAAAGCTGGTGCGGCGCTGACGTTAATGTAACAGGATATTTACCCTCTGTAGCACAAGTGCTGCTTGCTGGGAAGCTGAGAAACTCTTTCAAATACACGGCACTGCTGGTGTTTTTACCTCTATGCTGAGAATATTCACAATCAATCTGGATTTTTTTGAATTCTGGTCAAAGATTGTGTTTGGTTTTCTGGCTGAGAGATTTCAGAGCAGTCAGACTTCATCGGATCGAGGAGAGAAACTTAAACTACAAGTGAAAGACGAGTCGATCTGATGCGAGCGGCGTCTGCTCATGCTTGACTCGGACTCATCTATGGTGTGTGTGTGTGTGTGGGTGTGTGCGTGTGTGTGTGTGTGTAGCATCATTTACACTGTTAAGGTCAAGGACTGAAATTAATTGCAGTGATGAGCCCCGTTTGGACAGTTTATCCATGGAAGTGGGTTAATTGTAATTCGAAGTCCAGCTTCTTCATCTGTGCTGGAATGTGGTGACTTTTTCACTCTGAGTTTGTCCTTATTTTCACCCACTCAGAACTTTTCTGCTTCACAGCTGCTCAAGTACAGTGTACTGGTCTGTAGCACAGAGTGAGGACACGGTGCGTACCAACATGAGAGAAGTGAGTTAAGTTAAAAAGCAAATGCGTGACAAGTCAGTCTTTAAAGGTAAAGGGTGAAGTGAGGAAACCTTCAGCCTGATTCTAAACCTCAGCATCACTGCAGAACAAGTTCTCAGCCTCTGGCTGTAGTTTCATCCCACCAAATCAATAATTAACTGATAGTCTGTGCTGATCATTTAAACTCAGTGTTTTGGATACTAGCATTGCTGCCAGCACAGTGTGTGTTTCTGTGTGTGTGAGTGACTTTAAATGTGTTTGTATGTGTCTGTAATGTCCTCATGCTCAGTCAACTGATGTTGCTATTAGCTGTTGTGTCACGTTTGTGTGTATTTTTGTGCATTTGTGCGTGTGTGTGCGCAATAAGCTATTCCGACAGCAGGAAATGTGTGTCTTTTCCTGTGTGTGTATGTGTGTTTGTGTTTGAGTGTATTTGTTTCTCCTTTTTTTTCCCCTCTCTCTGTGAGGTCTAATTTGAATGTAATTCAAAGTGAGGACGTCTGTGAACAGCACGTCCATTCCTCACTAGAGATGCACGACGTTGTATTTTCTGCCGACATGCAGATGTTTTACAACTCAACCCGATACTGATGTATACGTATATTTTTTCCCCATAACTAATGGCAGAGATCATCAAGTCTCCTCTGTAGTGAATTTACATACAGTATTATCACGCAGACTTTTATCATGTTTGCCCGTCGGTAAATGCAGGCATAAAACACAAAGCTTAAAATGATGTAACGCAAAAGAAGAAAAATACTTGAGCTTACATTCTGTAAAACATGTCATATTTATTTATGACAACTGCTTTTAAACCAAACAAGTCAGATCCATCCTATTCAAACTGGATGCTGCTCTCCCTGAGACACTCAGAGCAAAACCCCCAACCAGGACAAATTTGACCTGTTACACTAGAGACAAAGTCAGCGAACATGACGTCCGTCCACAGGGAACGTGGGAAACATGGCGTCGACTCGAGCGTCCAATCGAGGAGGCAGCAGCTTTTTCTTTTATCTGTTATTACATCAGCGGATATTGTCGTGCTGGTAGATATCCAATTCATTTTAAAGCCAATATTGGCGGATACCGATAACGTGCCAATAACAATCTGCGTCCGTACTTCTCAGACCTCCAGAAGGTTTTCAGATGGTTTAAGTCTATCTTCAGCACCAAGGTCAGAATTTATGCTTTTTGCTGTTACATATGCATTTCAAAGAGGGTCCTCACAACTATGGCAGTAAATGAGCACATGTGTACTGCAGCAGGGTAGCGGCGGGGGGGGGGGATTAACTGGGCATGAAAGACAACAGATGACCTCTGGTGCTTTAGCGTCGCTGCCAATCAAACATCTGCCAGCCGGAGGCTCAAGGACGAGCGGACAGCCAAAACGCCGCACACAGTCCTTCACGCTCACATTCACCTGTGGACGCCGTCCGTCCGTCTGTCATCCGCCTACACACAGAGAACGGCTCACGGAGGTTCGTCTGGTCCTGGACGAAGAACGTTTTCGGTAAATTATGTAAATCTCCGTCACCAGCCTCAGAGAGCTGAAGCTGCTTGTTGTGTCAGTGGATTCTGAGGCAACAACGGTGGAAAATGTGGAAGTTGTTTCCACACTGATGTTACCGTGACAACAGCTGCATCATCGTGATCATGTCCCAGAAAGCCTCTTAAACAGGACAAAGTGCAAAAGCAGCAGGAAATGAATTAAGCTGGAGGAAATATTTTGTTCAAGAAGGCACAAAACATTTTCACGTCGTGCTCTCGGTTTGTCTGGCAGCTGGTTTTGGTGAGAGGAGGGTCATGTGACAGGAACCACGCATGTGGCTCAGTGAGCTGCTGGTTAACATCATGCCAACAATGACATCATTACATGAGATTTCAGGCTGTTTTAAACAACTTCTACTTCAAAAAATACATGTTTAAAGACAAGCACAGGGCCCTATGAAGTCTGTTTTTTTTTATTCCATTTTATTTTTTCCTTTTTATTTTATTTAAAATACTGTTTATTTTACCTTTTACTCTAAATGTGTGTTAATAATGTCAATGAATAAAATGTTGACACAAGCAACACTGCACTAACGAGTGCTTCAAACAAACAAAATTATGCATATACCATATTGTACTATGCTTTGCATTACTTTAAGTTCAACCAAATGACTTCCAACAAAACAGCCCATTTCGTGGAGGCCCGGCTAGCGTTAGCAGCAGCAGCAGCAGCACGGTGTTTTCTCTTGTTTCTCACATGGGCTTTAGACCGCCAGCCGTCTTTGCACAAACCTACACGCTTCCAATCGTCAGTTTTTGACAGAATTTGCAAAACAGCAAATCACCTGATGCACAGAAGCAGTTTGGAAACTGCTCGGCTCTGTATTTTGGGGTAAATGATGGGCGTCATAGTTTTTTGCCGGCAGCTGCTTAGACATGCGTGCATTGTTTGGGAGGGAGGCGGGAGTGTTGTGAGGTGACATATAGGTGGTCCCACTTATTGGTGACCCCCCCGGAATGTTCTCCCCAGATAAATGTTCCTCTTTCTACTGTATGTAATGTTAACACATTAAATATTTTCTACATCTGAATTAAAGTAATTTAACAAATAACAATGAGCAGGTTGGTCACTGTACTGTGAGATTTCTGGCAGGTTTCAATCTTTGGCTTTAACTCATTTTCATAAGAGATGAGCAACCCATAACCTGATCTGTGTTGATCATGTGGACCCTGAAGATCACAGCTGATAGACTTTTCTTGAATATTAAAGACTCCAACCTGAGCCCCAAAGCAAAGGAGCAGAAAATGAGGGAGCCTGTGAATGCACTTGGCATTAAAACTGTGTTTAAACAGGCCTCGGGGTTAATCAAGTGAAACTTCACATTGATCAAAACCTTTACAAACTGCACAGCCGGGCTGATATCATAAAACAAGTGACTACACAAAATTAAAAATAAATTATAAGCTATACTGGACATGATTCAAGATATTCAGGTTTTAAAAAGACGTATGTGGGGGCATTTTAAACTTTCATGACTGACTGAGCGACGTGTGACTCAGTCACATGAGTCACTGCAGCTGCTGGAGTGAAACGGCACAAGATTTAATTCATAAAACCCACAACAAGAGCTCCAAATCATCAATCCTCAGCATCACATCATGGCCCATCCTTTACTTGCTATGACAACATGAAACCTCCCCAATTGGCCGGGAGGTGTGTCTGTCAAGCGGAACCAGGCAGCTGATTGGACGGTCGGGATGAGTGGGCTCAACGGTTCAGGCAGAGAGCAGATCAATGGCCGCCACCGTGCAGGTTTGTTCACCGACACACAGACCCGGACTCTGTTAGCCTCACTTGCTCTGTCACTGCCACACACATACATACACACACACACACACACACACACACACACACACACACAGACATGGTGTGTACTGCAAGGCTGTGCACACACACACACACACACTCAAACGCAGGCGAGTCACAAAATAAAAAACAGCCCCCTACCCGACTCGTTGTTCTCTGAATCCATCTTGGTGGAGGCGAAGCGGAGGACGGCCTGGCAGGTGGACCTCGATGCCTCACTCTCTCTCTCTCTGTGTTTCCACCCTCACCCTCTCTCTCTCTTTCCCCCTCACTCACCGACTCTCATCTTTGACCTTGCAGTGTTTGTGCTTGTCCTCGCCGGCGGCGGCAGCAGCAGCAGCAGCAGCAGCAGCAGCAGCAGCAGCAGCAGCAGCAGCAGCAGATCTGCTGAAGGCTGCAGGTGAAGCTGCAGTGCTGCAGAGTCGAGTCCACACAGCTAAAACAGCCCAGAACCCCCCAGTGCAGATTCCTCCAGAGAGATGAGGGGGGGAACACTTACACCAACACACATACACATACACACACCCACATACACATGGGACACACGAAAGAATGAGTGTGTTTTGTGTTTCTGTGAATGTGAGGGTTTGTGTGTGTGTGTTTGTTGGGTAGAAGGTGTTTTAATCATCCTGATTGGAGAGTAATTATGCAGATTTACTGAATGGGACAGCTGCTGCAGGAATTTAGCATTTTATGTGCGGAAGTGTGTGTGCGCAGTGTGCGCAGTATCTGTGTGTGTGTATGCGTGTGTGGGAGGAGCTCTGTGGTTGTGTAACCGGGAAAGTTTTTGTTTTGGGGGGGGTTTTTTGGGATGTGTGCCTTTTTACAGTCGATGTACGTGCTTGTGTTTCTATCTTTGTGAGGAGCAGTCTGAGTTTGAAACCTGGAGCGCCCTGGTAGCTTATTTGGTATTTGGGCACCTGAGTCCTTGGTGCAGCATCACCCAGGTTCAGTTCCACCCCGTGGCCCTTTGCTGCCTCTCATCCCCTCTCTCTCTCCACTCATTTCCTGTCCAGTCTCTCAGCTGTCCTGATCAGTTCAGGCAAAAAGCCCCAAAAACGTATTTTAAAAAAGTGAAGTTCCTTTTTAAATTACTGAAAAAGGGAAGACATTCAAAAAAAAAAAAACATTTTGAAGTGCAAAGGAAAATCTTTTTGAGTTCCCAGTAACAAATTAAAATGGCACGTCA
The DNA here is from genome assembly GCA_029783665.1 of Naso thynnoides. Taxonomy (NCBI): domain Eukaryota; kingdom Metazoa; phylum Chordata; class Actinopteri; order Acanthuriformes; family Acanthuridae; genus Naso; species Naso thynnoides. The sequence continues at coordinate 5,642 of JAQLOL010014747.1, forward strand.
TTAAAAAGAGAAATTTGAAAGCAAAGAGGCGTTTTGGGAAAGTGAGGACATGTTTATAAAGTGAAAGGAACGCTCTCCGAATAATTCTGAAAAGTGATTCTCTGGACATTTATGCTGTTTGTTCAAAGCGAGTGACTTTGGGAAATGATAACATTTTAAAGTACAAAGTCTTTTTATAGAAACTGAGGGTGAAAATAGTTTGAAAAGTGAAAATGCCATCGTGTACGTTCAGTTTATCGGGACCATTAGCTCTCCAAAGGGCCGTGCAGCTCAGCGTCAACCCTAAACATGCAGACAGCGGCGCTCCCTCAGCTCTGGGCTCCTCTTCTTTAAGTGAAGGTTGCTGAGAGTTAGGCTGGCACTTTATTGATCCCAAAGTGAAGGATTCATCTTTATCAAAGCTTTATTCTAAAAAAAGTTTGGCTCGGTTAAAACTAGGTTTGCATTTTATTCCACGTTTGCTTGAAATAAAAACAACCTATGTCATTTAATTCCTTTCTCTTTTGTAGTTTTTGTTTTTTTTTAATCGAATAAAATCGCAAATCGAGTGTGGCATGAAAAAATCTGAGATTTTATTTTGAGGCCATAACGACCAGCCCTAAAAAGAGCCATTCACTGTAACATTTATGTGGTGCCTCCCAGTTTATTTACAACTCAAATGGCTCTACACTCCAAGTCAAGCCATCACGACCAGGAACACTCACACACTGAAGGAGGAGCCGCTGAAACAGTTTTCTGCTCAGACATTCGACTTGCAGCCTGCAGGAGCCGAGCATCAAACCAGCAACCTTTAAATAAGTAAAACTGCTGTGACTGCAGAGCCACAGGACCCCTCCGGTACCAGGGTGTGTGTGCGTGTGTGTGCGTGTGTGCGTGATTGTCACAGATGGCGGCAGCAGACACTATCATGCCACATGCTAGTCACACACTAATTTTAGAGTCCGTCAGAGCTGAAAACACAGCAAACAAACAAAACCACAGTGATGCTCGATTTCCACAAAAAAATGACCAAAACATTCAATGAAATTCTTCTTTTTCTAAACTCGGCGATATTTCTCCGAATTCTGATGTTTCTTTGGATTTTTTAGCGAGCTGAAATTGGTTGAGGATTGATGATTTGTCCTGTAACTACTGAAGTATTAACTGTAAAAATTCTCTCCAACTCTCAAACACTCTGTTGATCTGCCAAGAAATCATTTTAGCCAAACAGACTGTGACGCACTAATACAGGCTGATGAATCTGCTGATTATTTATCAGTTCATCTGTAAATCTCTGAAAATTTAAACTACTAAGACCAAAACCCAAAAGATATTTACATTTCAATCACTTTAAAGAAGACAAACACGCAACATTTTGGCGAATGTCAGAATTTTAGGGCCTGACCAGGCACATTCAGTATTTTTGCTAGAAAACAACAACAAACTAACAATCAATCATGACATCATTCTCCCCGATGGTTTTCTGACAACCAGCTAATTGATTAATTGACTAATCACTGCAGCTCCTGGCATTTTCAGTGATGAGCTACTCGCAGGTTCGTCTCTGTGTGCAGATATTTCTTTAAATTTAAAATGAAATAAAAAAACTTTCACAGAAGCCTGAGGTCTCCCTCCCGTCGGTGGGAAAACCGTCAGGTCAGTGAGTTCAGACTCTCTTCCAAAGGACTTAAAAACAGCAACTCCAACCCAAAAAAGGACAAAGTGCAGAGCCGGAGGGTCGAGCAGCGAGTGTCTGACTGCTGTCGGTCGACGGTGTGTGCTCGGAAAACAAATATGTGTGCAAGAAGTGGATGACCTGACATTCAGACCAAAGATGGACAGCAGTGTCAGGAAACTCACGTGACACGAAGATGAAAGGCATTGTGGGAGCTGTAGCTTTTTTTTTAAGTAGAGTCTGCATTACAAACAGGCAGCATAGACGCTGAGGAGTTCATACCAACAGCCAAAGGTTTGGAGATCTGAGTGTTGCTCCCTCACATGGAGGTTAGCAGGTCAGACCAACCATCAGGTTAAATTGGCTTCCTAACCTGCAAGTTAAGTCCAAGTTATTGCTTAAATTTAGGCAGATTTTTAAAGAAAGCACTTTGGATCTCAACAAGGGGCCCTTTCAACGTAGATGACTGATTTCTGTGATGGTGGAATCTCAGACAGAATCGCTGAATTGGCCAAAGAAAATGGAATCCATTCTTAAACACGGACTACCAGCAAACTGACCGTCATTTGACTAATCTAATTGACTATCTAACGGCAAAATCAGCTTGAAAGGTTTTTAAAAAAAAGGAATTCTAATAAATTGAAATGGAAAAAACAGAATTTGAGAAAAAATAAGAAGGATTGGAAAAATAAAACAGATGTCATAGGGTCATATATATATAAATGCTCTCTGAAACATGTTTTATTTGACCTCAGCTGCAGTGGACCTCACGATGAGTACATGAGCGACATTCTTTCAGAAAGTCTTTTAATTTTGTTTGTCAGAAAGCAAACAGTTTGTTTCCACATAACTCTCTCATTTTCATTCAGGTCCTCTGATTCAGTCCATCATCACTCGCATACAAACAATTTCTCATTAATCTGCACAGAGTCGTGGTTTTTTTTTTGTTGTTTTTTTTTAACTAACACAAAGAAAATGTTAGTATCTGTGTGAAAAACAGATAGCTGTTGTTGTTCTTTCCCTCTCAGCCATTTCACATGCTGCTGTTGTTCTGCTGCAGTCCTGCTGTTCAGCATCTCTGAACCGACACCTGTCTGATGTTGATAGAGACGCGAAAAAAACATCCGACTACAAAATGAACCAGAGAGAAATCCTTCAAAAAGAAAGAAAGGTGCTAAGCCGAGCGCCGCACAACGAGCGCGCGGAGATAAAAGCTTCCCATTCTGCAAAGATGCGACCGGTGGAGGAAACAGAGGGAGGTGCGTCTCCTTTGAAGTTATATTTAGGCCAAATCCTCCTTTGCAGAACAAACTGTCTTTCACTATGCATACAAATCACAACAGCAGCTGAGGGAGGAACCGTCCTATAAGAGCACAGGAAGCGCCTGCACACATCCAATTAGCCAGCGGAGCATCAAAACAAGGCAGGCCCGCTGGGTTTGATCGAATCTGCTTCATTCTGCATCTCAAACACTCCTGATCCGCCGGGGAAGGAGACGCACGCAGGGTGACTGGGTTCTCATCAGACCCAGTCTGAGAAACGTCCCTGCAGGTGGTCCACATGCATTTACACACATTCACAGCAAACTGAAACCTACACCTGTATGATGCTAAATCAACCTGCCGTGGACTCCTTTTCAACAGCAGGTGAACGAGAAAACAGGAGGAAGTTTTGTCTGTCAAATTTTAGAGTTTAGTCCCAAATAATCTAATTCATCAGGAGACGATCTCGCAGTTTGACACAATCAGCACTGGGCACGGCCCGCCCTCACAAAGCCAATAAACAAACATCAGCATAAGTGTAAATTTGCAAAAGCTGTGAACAGCAGCTAAAAATGTTGGGATGCAAAATACTGCGTGCTTGTCTGAATGTGGAACTCTTGTTTTTTTTTCAGGTTGCAGTAGATAACTTCTGCAAACAAGCTAGCAAGCTAACGTTAGCTGTAGCATGAGACGCGTTGGGAAGCAAACCAGCTGCAGCCGTTTACTCCGGCTCGCGCTTTATTTTGTCTCTCTCTCTTTTAAGTCCAGTTTGAACTGAGACCAAACATTTACAGGGAAAGTTTCAGCAGAGTAAACTGGTCCGTCTCAGCTCGAGCTCCAGCTCGAGCAGACTGACGGCGTGACTCACAGACACTCTGTTGTCGAGTCAGAGCACGGTGAGCCAATTAGCTCGTACCAGCATCACCTGTTTCTAAGAAGCACAGTGTAGACCGGCCAATCAGGACAGAGAGTACGGAGAGCGTAACTGTTTTTCAATTCTTCTGTGAAATTGGTTCCGACTAACTCAAAGTGTTGGCTCCCGGAATCAAACTCCCTGTTTTTTTGGGCCCACTGTTAAGAAACTGGTGCACTTCAAATATGCTGAATAAGTTATTAACTGTTTGCAGGGTTAAAACATTATGATTCACAGGCAAGTTCTGCAGTCAGGCATAGAAAAATATGCTAATTCTGAGATGATAATGGACGTTTATCCTTGAAGGACATCAGAGAAAACCATCTCCACAAAAAAACCAAAGAGCGGTGACGCACTGGAAAGTCTTTTTTTAAGCTTCTGCTGAGGTTCTCGAGCGAAGCTCTGAAAGTCTGATGTCAGATTTAACGGGGACGGACAGTGTCGAGCTTCTCTCTGGACGCAGATTACTTTCCTCAAGTTAATCACAAAGATCCGGGCACATTCAGGGGAAACGTCCTTGAGCCAACCTTTTATCTCGGCACATCTGACCGTGAGCTCGTGTGGATGTTCAGGCAGACTAAAGCAGCAGCAGCAGCAGCAGCAGCAGCAGCGTGAGCGACGCCAGCGACCGAGGTTTGTCCTACATGATGACTTCATTGAGATGGTTAACACTTTGAGGATAATGAGCGCCGCTAGACCGCGACGGGCCCAGGAGTGAGAGCTACGAAACAGAACATGATACGCACACACACACACACACACACACACATTACACACAAGAAAATCTGTGTCAGTTATTAATAACAACAGTCATGACGTGGCTCTCCAAACCAACGCTGTTCGTTCACTCGGTCTCAGTGAGACTCAAACTCACTTCAAAACATCATGATCCACTACTGAAAGTGATGGCACACACACACACACACACACACACACACACACACACACACACACACACACACACACACACACACACACACACA